>JAYJMB010052245.1:0-28788 GCA_036873735.1 Pouteria campechiana
CCTTCACCTCCAAGGGCAATTTGGGGATGCCCACCTCCTCCCAAGGGGTAATTTGGGGCACTAGAACCTACCTTGTTTATGTCATCCATTATAATGGGGCCCATGGTTTAATTTTCTGCCATGGATTTTATCTTAATCCTAACAGATACATATTCACCCGCATGCTCTGTAGTAAAATTATGTTTGTTTCTCCATTTTTAATGACATGCATCTCCGACTATAAATCTAGGAATTCTTTCATGGGTTTGAGATTTGTTTAATAAGGCAATAGAGGTTTCTTCCATCTAGAACTTTTGTTGCATAATGAACTCAATCATCCATGAGTAGTTATTAAAGTGCCTCGCTAAAAGCACCACTGAGCGAAAAGTTATAGAAATTCAATCGCTGAGAAAGAAGCAATGAGATAATTAAAACTATTAATGAGGATGCAATTGTTTTAAAAGCAGACCAACAATCATATCTAGTGGTGAATAACTTGTCATAAGATTAAGATAAATTTTAGATTTGATTAATTTATGGTCATAAAGTAAGAACAGGGCATATCAATGTTGTCAAAAGAGAAAGATGGCCCGACAGCAATTAGGAAGATAAGTGGATCAATGGCGGGTGGGGTGAGATCGGATCACCTATGTTACCAAGAGTGACTAAGAAGCTAAGTGGATCGATGGTCAGAGGAGAGGATTGCCCATGTTTCTTATTGCAACTGGGAAGGCTAGCACATAAGAGCAGCCATAGTTCATTCAATGTTATGGCAAACACACAATAGGTAGGGTGAATTGGGTAGCTGAAAATTGTGATTTTCTTTCATTCAGGGATCTATATTAAGTCATGATGAGAGAAATTGAAAACTTTCAATATAAAGTGCACAGACACTATAGAATGGTTTTGCCCAAAATGAGACCTACTCCATTCTCTAAAAAGATTTCCACTTCTCAATTTCTACTTAATCAATAGTTAAAAGAATACAACACTAGATTTTTACTAGCACCAGAATGTTTTACAATGAATGAATTTGCTAGAAAGGAAATTTCCCCTTATAGTCAATGAAATCCCTTTGGCTAACATCATCTAGATCTCACTAAAGTAGATAGTGTTATTGCCAAAGTAAATACTCTTTAAAAAATTATAATATATAAAAATACCTTAGCAATAGTGTAGAGACCTTAATGAAATGCATTGTGGTGTTTTTCATGTGTCAACAGATGAAATCTAGCTAGCTAGCTTCCAATGTGTGCAACAGTAGTATGAGCCAATTATTGGTCCCATATAGTAGATAGCTTAAGAGGGAAGGGGTGAATTGAGCACATGAAAATTATGGGCAAATAAAAATCAATATACTAGGCAGAAATAATATTATAAAGCATATATAATTTTTATAGTTGTTTGTTCAATCATGGTGTCTGCTCCACACACAAATTCATCTTTTCTTAGCTATTCTTATTTTAGGCAGATAATTGTGTGTATGTAATTGTATGTGAAATGTAATGATAAGATAGTGATATGCAAAGTAATGCAACCAGGAAGACAATACACATAATAATTTTTATAGTAGTTTGGGCACTCCGTCCTTATGTCTACTCTTCCAAAGGCACACTCATTATGCCTTAGGTTTTACTATCAATTATAATAGAATACATTAGTGCTCTTAGTACTCTTTTGGATTCTAGTTCCAGGTAACATAACTAGTGTTACCAGCAATCTTCTAAATTCCAGCTCTAAGAGGCTTAAATTGGTGTTCCCAACACTCTTCTGGATTCCAACTTTAGGGAGGCATAAACACAGTACTCCCAACACTCTTCTGGATTTTAGCTCTAGGGGGCATAAATACAATGCTTCCAATACTTTTTTGGATTCTAACTCCAGGAAGTATAAATATAATGATTTTTCTAAGCTTACCACCAACTCGTATAGTTGATCAGCAACACTAACATTGTATATCACTTTATCTCTTTATAGGCTGATTTGTGCAGAGTTTAAGTATATATAAAATGATTACTTATTAAAGCATATTAGATATCAATACTCCAGAAATATGATTGTGATAGATTTTTTAGGCTCATCATCTATCAGCGTAATGAAAATTGCATATCTTGGAGGAAGCATGGTCTAATTGAGAGAGGTTACTCTTTCAAGCTGTTTTCTTCTTTTCATTTTTCTCTCAGTTTCATCTACCTTCTTTATTGACACTGCACTACCTTTATATTACTTCAAAAATTTCTATCTATGGGAGGTAGATGGCTTACATTGAACGTTGAAGATAGTTTTGAATTTTCTCTTATTGAAAAGTTGTCTTCTTGAGAAACTCGTTCTAACCGAAAAGCCTCCAACGCTGTCCTTGAAGAAGATGCATTTTCAATTTTCGAAAACACTAAATGAAGACATTCTGCATAACAGACTCTTTCATTCTTTTTGAAAGACACACATTAAACTTAAAGGGATACAGTCTCTGAGAGTTGTAATCTTTGTCAAAGCGAAGACTGTTTTCCTTTGAATTTCTTTCCATCTTCAGCTAAGCTTGATTTGTTTGGTAGTTTAATAAGATTTGTTTCAAGTCAAAGTTTGATTAGAGAGTATAGCCAGCATTGTTTGTTATAAGCAGTTTCTACTTGTCATGATGTGCCATAGTAATTCAGTCATAATTAGTTTGAAGACTTTGTCTGCTTAAGTCCAGTTTGTCTCTTGTAAGTAAAAGACCAATTGGCTTTGAGTAGACCTATAAGATAGAGTAGACAACTTCATCTTTGCAAATTTGCCTGAGTCTATTGTAGCACTTTTGCTTCATCTTCTGGCTTATTTGTGATAAGTAATAGATAAATTATGAAGGTGCCGATGAAGTTCTTTTCTTACCGTTCGCCAGATGAAGCTCTTTTTTTACCGTTTACTAGACAAAATAACTTTGTCTGTTAGTTTGTCTATTGTAAGTTATAGATAACTCTTATTAGCGTGGATAAGGCTTCTTCAAAACAGATGAATTGATTTCATCTACTGATTTATCTGCAGAGAGCTATAGAAGAATTTGGAAGGCGCAGATGATGTCTTTCAAGTAGTTCATCTATTGGTCGATTTGTTGTAAGTAATAGACAAATTGTAGACAAAGACCGTAGACAAAGTAAGCTATTCATCTATGGCTATTGTGCCGCTTCTACTTAATCTTTTACTTCATCTATAGTAGGTTGTAGATGAGTTCCTTGTTCTCCTTTTGGTTGAAACATACTTCATATGAGAGACAAATGCTTGATTAGTTTGACTTCATCTCTAGCTCTTCATTTGTCTGAGTTCAGTTCCATTTTGTTTTTGCTTCTGCAATTTGAATTTGTCTTTGTGTTGCAGATAGATGTTTTATATGAGCAATTTATCTGACTTATCCGTGGAATCATTTCTGAATCCTAAAGATTCCTACAACAATTGAAGCTTTGTTCGTTGTGCCCTTTGACATCTCTAGTGCCAGATATATTCTTGATTGATGTGTGTATGGATCAGCTGATTGAATCATATTTGAACACTTCTAAATGCTTGGATGATATGGCTTCTTTTCAAAGTTATAGTGTTATTCCTTTTCTGAACATTCTTCTTTTGGTGTAGTGGATCTTGCTTTCGATAGTCCTTGTATATGTTGTCCACTATATTTGAGTTGTTTCCTATATATCATTTATATTTATTTCTGTAATACTTGAAAACACAAATGTAAGTAACTTAAGTATTCACTCATATATTGTTGCTTATCATTAAAACTTGGTTATTTGCCATCTATACAATTTGGTTCAACATTCTCCCCCTTTTTTATTATGATAAAATATTTGAGTGAAATAGCTTTCATGAGAGTAAAATCATTATATATTTAAGCATAAGAGAATTAAGCAAAGATATTTATTAATGTTATGGCTCCCCCTGACTTGGTGCACTGTTTTAGCTCATGTGGCTCCCCCTGAACAGATACTATATTTTATTCTTATATTGCTCTAATTTCACTATATTTCTCCCCCTTTTTGTCAAAGTCAAAAAGGCAAAGAGCAAGAGAGATGCAATATCATTTCCAAGAAACAACATTCAAGCAATATTGAAGAGCTATAAATTATCTGAAAATATATACTTCATTGATGTGCAAGATGAATGTACAATGTACAAAATCAAATAAAAATGTTTTCAGCAGATTAGACATTATCCTTAGGTCGTATAATGCTATCCTCTTAGTTGGAAACCTTGAGTCAAAGTTGAAATTCAGGATCTACCAAATATGGATAAGGAAGAAGCTTTCTTTGAGCAGTGGCTTAAGCATTGGTTGCTATCCTTCTATTGTACAGAGTGTGTCCTATAGGATTAGGATCAATATGTTGGTAGTTCACTGAAGGGTCATCAACTTTTGAAGGTTTAGAAATGGATGTCTTAGAGAGAGAAGGCTTGGATTTAGAGACTAGAATTTTGAATCTTGAAGAAGAAGGAGCATTGGGTAAAGCAAGGTAAGGAGATGTTGACTCAGAAGAAGAAGTGCTGGATGAAGAAGGTGTAGGCTTAGGAAAAGAAGGGTTGGATGAAGAAATTGTTAAGATGTGCAATGAAATACCAGATTTTGAGGAAACAACTCTTTCAGATTCAATTATTCTTAGCCTTTCAAAATAATCTAGATTATCAAATTTTGGAAAGGGTGAAGGCAATTTTGCAAAATATGCATCAATCCGCATGAGCTTGCATTGTCAATATACATCGTATGAAAGATAGAACAGATTAGGGTTAGATGCATTAAGAACAATGTGAGGTGGTACCCTTGGAGTTGACTTAAAAGATATAAAATCATGTGATTGAGGAGGAGTTGGGGTAGATGTTTATGGTCCCTTGAAATTTTGTATGAAGTTATCATCAAATTTGTCTATGTTTGGAAATTTTTGGCTTGGAGTTTTTAGGGAAAGGCTTTTTCATGATGTCAATGTTAAGTTTTATAAATTCAGGGTCATCAAAATGTGGGAATGGAAAATCTAAGTAACTAAAACTTGCCTTTTGGGCTTTCAACTCAAAGTAAGCACACATTCATTTATTATTTGTCTGTGCTCAATCTTTTTTTTTTGTTAATCTAATTTTCTTATTAAGTTCTATTGGAGATGGAATAGAGATATTGGGGGATACAAATTCATGTGGATCTTTTGCAGCAAGAGGATAGTGATAGGATTTTCTAAGTGTTAAGAATGTACAACTACTTTTATTATGACAACATCTCTGTATGGAGGGACGGAAGATGCAGGAGTGAATCTCTTAGTTCTAGGAATGGAAGGATGAGGTTGAGAAGTAACATGGGAGACACCTGATGAAGGATGAATGTTTTTCTTAGAGGTAGTTTTTATAGATTTAAGAATTTAAGTGAGAGGTATTTCTGAATTAGAGAGTGTTTCAACTGAATTAGATGGGGATAGAAGTGATGAGGATGTGGAAGTGGAAGAATTATGAGTTGTGTGAAGAGAAAGTGAGTGATGGGAGTGAGAAGGTAAAGGTGCAGTTGAGGAATGGGTAGACCTAATTGGTGAAACAGGTCTGGCTTCATGGACTAGAGAAAATTGTGGAGAAGATTGAGATGGTTGTGTTTAACCTTTGATGGATTTAACTAAGGAGATTAGAGTGTCTAATTTTTTTATCCATTGAATCCATCATAATATTGAGAGTTGAGAGGAATGTTTCAATATTGATGATCCTTCTCTCTAGGTCTTATAGAGTGGGATGAGTTGGTCTTAATGAATTTGGACTATGAGGTGGAGACGGTGCGATTGCTACCTCTACTTCTGTTGCTGCGGAGGTTAATTGTATATGATTCACTAATCTTTCTTCTTCATCTCTTACCCTTCTCGTTGTTCTGACATAAGATGCGGGATCTTGATTTTCCATTCTTGCTTTTTCTTAAACAAAGAATTGATTTTCCATTCTTGTTCTTTCTTCAACAAAGAAGTCATCTTATCTCAGCTCATCTATCAATTCAGCCACAAATTGTTTTGTGACAGCTTCTCTACTTATTTCATCAATTTGTATGTATGAGGTGACTCTGGTTGCTATTGAAGGGGCTTCTTCCCTTTCTTCCTTTGACTGATTCAAACCTTTTTTCTTCTCCTCCTCCTTCTTCTTCCCTCACTCTTTTTGGTTGTCTTGGCATTTTTGCTTTTTTAGTGACTGTATCATTTGATGCTATGAATATTCTCAATCTTTTTAGTGTCACTTCATCAACCATGTCTGAGTAGTTGAATTCATCTGATATCTCATGTGATAAATCTACTTCTATCTTTCTTAATATTTTGTTCATTGCCATTTCATAGGATAGAGGATGTCTTGCTGATGATTTGACTTGATGAAGCTGTCCAAACATGAGTTTGGCTAGATCTAGTTTCTTCTTACATTTCAATGCCTAGAGAATCCTTGCATCTCTTTCGAAAATGTTATCCCTACTTTCAGTCTTAGCATAGAAATTGTTGTTTAGGATATTATGAGTAAGTCTTAGATTCACATCTGGATTCTTGGGATTTAGATTCCTTACATCATCACCAATAATTATCCTTATTAGCTATGAAAACAACTCTCTTCTGGGTGTTGGTGATTCAAATGTTTACCTTTCAATCATGAGGAGATTTTAGCAAATGTTTGCCTTTCAATCATGAGGAGATTTAAGCATTCTCTGATGCTTTTAAGAGACATATTTATTTCCCTATCTCCAATCCAGGACTTCTTTAGTTTAGGATCATAGTTGCAATAAAGTATTTTTACCATTCTAGAATATCATTTATCTTTGCAACTCATTAATTCATTCCACCCTAGGAAGTTTATTCAGATGCATACTTCCATTTTCATCTCTTCAAAGAAATCAAAATCAATAACCTTTCCTTTCAATAATTTTCTTTTATCATACTTGCTCATGAACTCATGGTAATTTTATTTATTGTTTCAAACGGTTACCTCAAGAAGCCTATTTCTTTGAACCCTTAGTTTGTGAGGTGGTTGCATCTCCTTTAACTCTTCTCTATTTCTTCTTCTGCTAGATGTGGATGCTGGAGTGATTTCTATTGTTCTTGAATCTGCCATCTCCATTAGTCGAGGTTTTAGGGTTTTGATGTAAATTTTGATGGGAAGAGTTTTGGGGTTTCTTGGGAGAGAGGTAAGCAAATGAAAAATGGTGCAAAGATGACGAGGAGTGAAGAAGAAAATAGTAAGGATTTGAATTACCTTTTTCTGATGAGGGGATTTTCTGTCGCTAATAGTGAATGAGAGAGGTAACTCTGAGATGTGGTTAAAAGTGGGGTTTTTATCAAGTCTATGTTCAAACTTTAATGGCCTTAGACAAATTAGATGGCTTTAAAAAAATCTACAAACAAAGTAGTGACTTCGTTTGGAGGCAGATGATGTGATTTTCAATTCATCTTTAGTCCAAGATATGTATGATTGTCTTGGAGCTTGATATTGTGTGTGAGGTTCACTTATGATTAGGAGATTTTAATTCGTAAAGATTTGAAGGACTAATCTCTTAACTTTTTATCATGTGCATGAGTGAAGCAGTGAGGAGCATATGGTTTGGAGCATTTTTCATAGACAACTTAATGTGTAGTGAATGCATAAACAATTCAGAATGATATACTCTCAATTTTGAAGCAATGTAATCAAGGCTTTAAAATCATCATAAATTTCTTGAAAGTTTGAAACTTTAGTTTCTAAGATTACCTAATTTTCTTGAATTGCTATGATATTGAAAAATGCTTACTTAGTTGTCTTCAGCTCCTTTGGATTTTTCACAAGTTGATTCCTCTGATTTCTCTTATTCTTACAGCTCTTGCATAGAGCGAATTGGTTAGGTCTTTTGGACCTTGTTAGCTTTGTCATATATAATTTTTAATATATCTTTAACAAAGTTACACATATATTCTATCAAACTTAGTGGAAGACAAGTATGTTGAATTTTCAGAATCTATAATAGATATCATTTTTAATGTATAAAGGACTGCAAATAACTTATCCTTGAGCAGAACTGTTGTGGAACGATTTGGCCATTAGAGTCTCTTCATAAGTTAAATTTTGGTATTAAGATTAACATGCAAGGCCTACTCTGATACCACTTGTTGGTACCATGTAGTAGATAGCTCAAGAGGGGTGGGATGAATTGAGCATATGAAATTTATGGCCAAATAAAAATCAATACGCTAGGCAGAAATAATATTGTAAGGCATATGTAATTTTCATAGTTGTTCGTTCAATCATGGTGTCTGCTCTACGCACAAATTCATCTTTCCTTAGCCATTCTTATTTTAGGCAGATAATTTTGTGTGTGTGTAATAATATGTAAAATGTAATGATAAGACATTCATATGCAAAGTAAAGCAATCAGGTAGACAATACACAATAATTTTTATAGTGGTTCGGATACCCCGTTTCTACGTTCATTCTTCCAAGAGCACACTCATTTTGCCTTGGGTTCCACTATCAGTTATAATGAAATACATTAGTGCTACTAGCACTCTTGCGGATTCTAGCTCCAGGGACGTAAATTAGTATTCCTAATACTCTTCTGGATTCCAGCTCCAAGGGCATAAATTAGTGTTCTCAACACTCTTCCAGATTCTAGATCCAGAGGCCCTAAACATAGTGCTCTCGGCACTCTTCTAGATTCCAACTCCAGGGGGCATAAACACAGTGCTCCCAGCACTCTTCTAAATTCTAGCTCAATGGGGAATAAATATAATGGTTTTCTTAAGCTCACCACAAACTCATATGACTGATTAGCAGCACTAAGGTTGTACATCACTTTGCCTCTTTATTAGGCTGATTTGTATAGAGTTTAAGCATATATAAAATGATTACTCAATGGAGAACATTAGATATCAATACTCCAGAAATATGATTATAATAGATTTTTTGTGGCTCATCATCTATCAATGTAATGGAGATTGAATATCTTGGAGGAAGTATGGTCTATTGAGAGAGGTTACTCTTTTAAGCTCTTTTCTTCTTCTCATTTTTCTCTCAGCTTCCTCTACCTTCTTCATTGACACTGCACTACCTTTATACTACTTCAAAAATTTTTATTCGTTGGAGGTAGATGGCTTACATTAAATGTTAAATACAATTCTAAATTTTCTCCAATTGAAAAGTTGTTTTCTTGATAAACTTGTTCTAGCTGAAAAGCCTCCAGCTCTGTCCTTGAAGAAGATGCATTTTGAATTTTGGCAAACACTAGACGAAAACATTTTGCATAACTAACTCTTTCAATCTTTTGGAAAGACGCACATTAAACTTTAAGGGTCGTAGCCTCTGAGATTTGTAATCTTTGTCAGAGTGAAGACTGCTTTCCTTTGAATTTCTTTCCATTTTTAGCTAAGCTTGATTCGTCCAGTAGTTTAATAAGATTTGCTTCAAGTGAAAGTTTGTTCGGAGAGTACAACTAGCATTGTCTGGTATAAGTAGCTTTAACTCATCATGATGTGCCATAGTAATTTAGTCATAATTTGTCTAAGGACTTTGTCTGATCAAGTCCAGTTTATCTCTTCTAAGTAATAGACCAATTGGCTCTGAGTAGACCTATAAGATAGAGTAGACAACTTCATCTTTGCAAATTTGTCAGAGTCCATTATATGATAAGTAACAGACAAATTGTGGAGGAGCAGATGAAGTTCTTTTCTTACTATTTACCAGACGAAGCACTTTTCTTACTATTCACTAGACAAAATAACTTTGTCTATTCATTTGTTGTTGTAAG
The DNA here is from genome assembly GCA_036873735.1 of Pouteria campechiana. Taxonomy (NCBI): domain Eukaryota; kingdom Viridiplantae; phylum Streptophyta; class Magnoliopsida; order Ericales; family Sapotaceae; genus Pouteria; species Pouteria campechiana. The sequence continues at coordinate 9,713 of JAYJMB010052245.1, forward strand.
TTATAGACAACTCTTGTTAGCGTGGACAAGGCTTCTTCACAATCGACAAATTGATTTCATCTACTGATTTATCTACAGAGAGCTATAGACAAATTTGAAAGGCACAAATGATGTCTTTCAACCAGTTCATATGTTGGTTGGTCTACTGAAAGTAACAGATGAATTGCAGACTAAGACCGTAGACAAAGTAAGCTCTCCATCTATGGCTACTGTTTCGCTTCTACTTTGTCTTCTACTTCATCTATAGTAGGTTGTAGATGAGTTCCTTATTCTACTTTTGGTCGAAACATACTTCATATGAGAGACAAATGCTTGATTAGTTCGACTTTATCTTTAGCTCTTCATATGTCTGAGTTCAGTTCCATTTTGTCTTTGCTTCTGTAATTTGATTCATCTTTATGTTGGAGACAGATGTTTTATATAAGCAATTTATTTGACTAATCCGTAGAACAATTTGTCTGATCTTGAAGATTTCTTCAGCAATTAAAGCTTTGTTTGTTGTGCCCTTTGCCATCTCTAGTGCCAAATATATTCTTGATTGAAGTGTGTATGGACCAGCTGATTGAATCATATTTGAACACTTCTAAATGCTTGGACGATACGGCTTCTTTTCAAAGTTTTAGTGCGATTCCTTTTTTGAACATTCTTCTTTTGGTGTAGTGGATCTTGCTTCTGATAGTCCTTGTATATGTTGTCCACTATATTTAAGTTATTTTCCTATATATCATTTATATTTGTTTCTACAGTACTTGGGAATACAAATGTCAATACTTTAAATATTCACTTATATGTTGTTGCTCATCATCAAAACTTGGTATTTGCCATATATACCATTTAATTCAACACCAAGGCCATCGTTCATTCTCTAACATGTACTTAAGAGACCTAGGAGAAGCCAAAAACAAATAGTTGGCAAAGATTTCCAATGGAAAATTTCATATGGCACATACATGTTTGGCCTTGAAATAAGTAGCCAATCAAAGTAGGACTGGTGGCCCCTCCTCCAGCTTCAAACAGCAATATAAAATGGGATCTCCTCAATTGGTGGGTGAAATTTCCCTAATACCTTTAGCTTCCAAAAAGTTACAGTATCATCCCACTCCTTATCGTCCTCTCCAACCATTGTCATTTCTAGATCCATTCCCCCACATCTCTCTTGAGCTTTGTTTGTTCCCAACTATGACAGATAGCCTTGGTTAAAGGGTAAAGAATGATTTACATCTTGCCATCTTGTGGTTATGGATGGAATCAATTCTCTAAATAATAGTGCCTTTTCTAAATAATGATAGGGATCTAACCCCCATATTCTTGCTTGGTGGTAACTCCTTTGCTTTAATTCCATGATATTATGTAATTGTTAGGGAATTGTAACACAAAACATTATAGTTGGTACACTTAAACTTTGACATGACTTCAACTTTGATACATTTTTTATCGGTACTATTTCAGAAGAGATTCCTAATGAGAATAAAGGATGTATATTCTTCAAAAACATGTATCCAATCAAGAGACCCATAATCCTAATCAACCTGGAGTGCAATACCATATCTACTTACGAACCAACTCAAAATTAGCTATAAATATATATCAGATATGCACTTCGTTTGGCAGAAGTTCTCTCTGTATTATCTACACCATTTGATAAGGTCTCATATTGAATTAAGAGTTGGATTGACCACGCCGGGACCACCCTACTACCCTCTGACATTTTCTCTATCTTGCAGGATCTTCACACAAGATTTTTGTGAGCAATAAACATTGGCGTTGTCTGTGGGAATGTTCATTGATGCAAAGCTATGTCAGACGAACAACCAACTAATATGAATGTTTCTCTAAACCCTTCAACAAGGGATAATCTATATCCTGTTATTGATCAACACCCTTCTAAACCCACTACATCCACTTCTAAGATTGATTTGCTCTTTGAGCAATTTTTGTAAACTAACCATGGTGTTATGTAACAGATGATGTAGCAGAAGAGGGGCCAAAGACAGTTCTATAATAGGATGTTTTCCAATGGTCTCCAAAGAAATCTTCAACTACAATCATTAGCTCTTAATACCCCCATCCATTTCACAGTGCTCCTTGGATCAAAGTCAGAAATTCCATAGATCTGTAAACCAACTTCAAGATTGGAAATGAGACTTAGAGGCAAACCCTCCCCCGATTCCATAAGGAGGAGGACCCATTACCATGCCTTTGCATGGGTCAATCTGAAGAGGAGCCATTAATGCAAAGATTAGAGAATGTGTCCCCATTATAGTTCAAGTCAAAAATCAAGTGATTCCATTTTGAGATAAAGAAAACATTAGGAAGACCACCAATTAGCCAACCATATTGACTAATGCATGCAATCAAGAAACCGGTCCAAAGGCAACCAAATGCTTGAATTGTATATGAACCAAGGGAAGAAAAAACACAATCACAAGTGCAAAAAAAAGTCCAAAAAATCTTAGAGGAAAGAATCGAAGGATTGGAGAAGAGAATTCTCAAAAGACTCATGAATTATGTGAGAATCATCAAGTAATTGCCCTTCATAAAGAAAATCATGGACGAACCTCTTCCAAAAGGATTTAAGGTACCACATATGGATGCTTATGATGGTACTATAGATCCAAGAGATCACCTTTCTATGTTTGATGGCCAAATGAAGCTAGTGGGAGCTTTTGACGCTATTAAATGTTGAGTTTTCCAACCCACACTAGAGGGAGCCGCACTATCCTACTATAGTGCTTTGGATCTCGGATCCATAAGTAAGTTTAAAGGGTTGTAGAGATGCTTCCTGACTAGTTTTGAAAGGCAGTAAAGGCAAAAGAGGATTGTTAAATCATTGATAGTGGTCAGAAAAAAAGGAGAGACCCTCAAGGAGTACGTTGATAGGTTCAATAGGTTTACTTTAGACTTTGAGGGACTGGACCAAGCTATAGCTTTGATAGTGATATAGAATGGAATAAAAAGTAAACATATTAAATATCACTTGCATTAAGAATAGCCCAAGAGTTACCCAAAACTCTTGGAAGCCCTAAAAAAGCACATTGATATAGAAGAATTTGTCAAAGCAGACAACTGCAATGGATCCCCACATCGAGAAGGGGAGTCATCCATAAAATCAAGAGGTCCCCTCTCATAAAAGAGAAAGACAAGTATGAAAGTTGTACTCCTCTAAATAGATCTCACACGTACCTCTATCAAGAAATAAAAAATCAAGGCTACTTTCCTCAACCTCGTTACTAAGATGACATACCAGAAGGAAAAAATCACAAAAGTATTGCCTATACCACTAAAATAGGGGACACAATATTAAGATTGTAGGTAACTCAGAGAAGACATTAAAAATTTAATCAATAGAAAAAGATTACAGTAGTATGTGATAGATAATGAGTGAGGAAGGGAAGGTGAAAATAATAGAATGGAGGATGCCCATAAACAAAGAGAAACAATTCCAAGAGAGCAAGAAAAAATGCCTTAATGGAAGCCAATCTTCCAACGATTGGAAGGTGACATGATCACTGGCGGATTAACATCAAGCGAAACAGCCCTCATTGAAACAAGAGCTTAAATTAAGTGAATTAATTTATTACCTAAATATTTATGCTATAATAAGCTCAAGATCATAATTTTCATGTCCTTGAGTATCTACATTAAAATTTCTTACAAAATATTACTTTTTCATTGATGAATTATTTTTTATGACAAATGCTTCCACTCTTCTATTAAAGCAAAAACTCAAAATTGGAACCTAAAATTGAAAAAGGAAAGGATTCGAAGAATGAAAATAAGAATCCAAACCTAAAATAGAAAGGAATTCTAGGGAATAAATAAACAAAACTAGAACTTGAACCTGAAATAGAAAGAGATTCTGGGGAACCAGGAAAGAAACCCATAATCTGAACCTAAAAAAGGAAAGGATTTTAGAGAACCGACAAAGAAAACTAGAACTCAAACCTAAAGTAGAAAGGGGTTCTGAGGAACCAAAATAGAAAATTAGAATCTGGACCTAAAAAAGGAAAGGATTCTATGAAACCAAAAAAGAAAATCAGAACCCAAAGCTACAATAGGAAGGGATTCCTGAGATCTAATATGAAGATCGAAACCTGAACTTGTAATAAGAATGGTTTTTAGGTAATAAAATATGAAAATCGAAGCTTACTTGAACTTGTAAAAAGAAGGGACTTTTGAGAAAAAAATAAGGAGATAAAGGAAGCAATAGTGCCCAAAAGAGCAATAAGCTCCAGAAGGGTAAACCTCAAAAATGGTAGTGGTAGTGCCCATTACCAATTACTCTAAAATGACAAAACATGAAAGTGACAACACAAGGAAGTAACTAACCAGTTGCTCCAAAAGTGCTAGACTCAGAAGTGGTAGCTTGATGAAGTACCAATTGTTCCTTCCCACCTTGCATATTTTTCCAAGAGTTAAAAAGCCAAATATGGTATTGACAACCGCTCAAATCTCCCTAGCAACTACCCACATCTATGTATGTCATCATGCATGGACATAGCATCTAGATTGTTAGGGATCTCTAACACAAGATATCCATTGTCCATCTAGCACCACAACACTTTAGATTCCTATTCTAATGGGAAGCCTCTTCCAACTAAAATGTGTCTTTAGAAGACTCCACAACTATTCTTTAAAAGGAAAACTTAAAAGAACTAGGGATGCATTTCTTCTGAAATCCTCCTCTAGAAAGGAATCCTCATCCCATTTGCGTACGGATTGCGTATATCCCCACGTGCATATATCCCTCATGCTCAACTATAAATACCCAAGGTATGCATCCTCTTAGGAGCAATCTCTCTCTTTAGTATTCACGCCTTTTACTAAGGTCACTTACTGACTTGAGCGTTGGAGGGCCTGCACTAGGACTACCCTCAGCGCCCTCTGATATTTTCTTTGTCTTGTAGGATCTTTATCCAAGATTATCTAGAGATTAGGTTTAGGAGTGAGCTAAACATTGGTGCCATCTATGAGAATGCATAATTTTCTTGGGCATTCTTTACACTTGTTTCTATGATTTTATGGACAGCTTTTCCATGCCCACTATAATAGCTACTCCTTCAAACTCAGTAGTGGCGCACCAAACAGATCCATCATGTTAAGTCCCTAAACTTTTATAGAGGATTCCATTCATGGGAGTAAATTCACCATAGTGATTTATGTAGTGGCCGACATTCACTATGCCGATGATGATAACATCTATAGTCTAGACACAATTGATGCTATGAAGTCCAATTCTATACTTTGGCAGTCTAATCTTTGTATGTGATTGCAAATTGGTAACGGAACCGTCTAGTTAAAAAATGGCATAACAATCACCTAGTGATTGGAAATTCCTTTGACTAGAATTTGTGGTGCATCATTTGTGGCTATGACAACAACTATGGAATTTTAAAAGTGCCAGTATGATATAGTTGGTGAAAGAGTTTAATTTTAACTATGCACAATGTCTATTTTTTCTTACTAACTGTGCATAGTGTCTGCTTCTGCGGTTCCATAGTGATGCCACAATTATGCAATCCACAAGGGAATATGTATATAATGCCTTTGAAGTCTCCTTGTCATAAGGATAGCAACAACAGATTCCTCCACTCTAGTGAATTTCAATGGGACAATGGGCGATGGCCATTGTAGTTACAATAATTGATGGGGTTATGAGCAATCATTCATAAATGGAATCAACCAGAAGGTTTTAATGGTAGAGTGGAGGAATATGGTTGTTCCATGGGTTTACCTGATTTGCATTCTCTGCAATATTATTGCTATTTCACCTCCACAAAGCCTACCCCAAATCCAACCTTATGGGAATATTTAGACTGGCATCCCACTTATTTCAGCTTGTAATGAGGAAAAAATCTCATTCTCATTATTCCTCTTTGAAGTATTTTTTGAAATAGAGGTTATAGTTTTAAAAGATTTTAAGCATTCACTGCTTATCCTACACAACACGTGTCATAAACACGTGTCATAAACACGTTTAAGTCATTACTAGATCCTTAACTATGGAAATTGATTGATGGACTTGTTGGAGGATGCCCAAACTTAGAAAGTAGATGGGTAGCCATGGTTTTACTTTAGTAGTGCTTGATATGCTGGTGAGGAAGAAAATTAGTAGGGACTTGACCAATGAAGCACTTGAGCATGGAAAATAAGCAGCTTGATGCATCCTTCCTTATTGTTGGTAATGCAACCATTGTACACATCTTTTTCAACAAAAAACCCATTGTCTACTCCTTCCTAAACAATCCATTTCTTTTATTTCACAGTTTTTTTTACTAAAAACCTTTTTTCTTATGACGAAGGTAAACAACCATGTTTAGCATCAGCTTTCGTGGCCCACTGATCAAAGGCTGAGCTGTTGATTGTGCACAAAGCCTACTTCCTTAGTTCCATCAGATGCCAATTAACCAACCAAGTACAACATCTGCTTCTACATTTTTGTCAAATGCCAAGCAGCCAAATGTGTCCAGCATTTGCTTCCATAATAGGTTGAATGGTGCTTGATGCCACTTCCGCAAGTTATGCCTGTGACATCCCCTAGTGGAGTTGAGATAATTTTAAAGCTTTAGTGAGATTTTCACTTTACAAATGCTTAGATCTGGTCAATCATTCACCTAAATTCTAGGATACCATGAGACATGGATTTTTTGCTTCTAATATTTGCAAAATGTCTAAAAGGTGGATCCGTTGTTTCTAATATTGGAGGATGACATGAAAGGCGGATCCAATATTTCTAATGTCGTAGGATGCCACAAGAGGCAAATAAAGTATTTCTAAAATTGCAGGTTGTCACAAAAGGGTAAATTCGATATTTCCAAATTGTCAGTTGCCATGAAAGGTTGATCCGATATTTCTAATATTGTAGGTTACAGAAAAGATGGATCCAGTATTTCTAAAATTCTATGTTGTCGCAGAAGGCAAATTTGGTATTTCTAAATTATAGTTGCCATAAAAGGCGGATTTGATATTTCTAAAATTGTAGATTGCTACAAAAAGTAGATTTGGTATTTCTAAAATTGTAGGTTGCTATGGAAGGCGAATCCAGTATTTCTAAATTTGTAAGTCAGCATGAAAGACAGATCTAGTATTTCTAAAATTATAGGTTGCCATGAATGGCGAATCTAGCATTATTTATTATTTTGAACCAATAAAACAAGTGATCCAGGTGCTATCAAATTTATTTGCCCTTTAATTATGATTAGATTAATATTGTTCAATATATGATTATTATACACAACTTTGAATATCCAAAATTGAAAAATTCATTAAAAATACTAATTATACAATAGCTTTCATTAAAAATTTTAGATCACATAGAAACAAATTCAATTTCATGATATGCAATGTTTTAACTACCTGTCTTCAATAGGATCAACAACAAGGCCCTAGACAACAAGGCTCGCCAACTACAAAATCCATGGAAGATATATCCCCAACTCTTGAACATCTAAGGATGCATTATCAATAAAATTTTTCCTAACTCATTATATATCAATTAAATATTAGTCTTTTTTTCTTTCACTAAACTATCCTATTCTATTATTACTCTTTCTAATGGAATTTGGAGTAGGGAACAAATAAATGTTAGGCTTATTGTGCATGATTTTTATGATAACAAAACTTTGCTTAAGGCTTGATTTTTGCTAATGATGCTTTTAATATAGGAAACTTGAAATATTCTTAGATTGTGTATTCTTTGGTAAAGTTATCATTTATACAAGCATATTAGAAATGTCTAGAATTGAAGAAACTAACTTGATCTATAATACATTAACTTTGCTTATCATATGTTCAATCATAGATATAGTTTTGCTTAAATATAAGTATGGATTTCATGGAGTTATCATCTTAAGGGAGATCTTATGTGCTACAAGGAGTTACTCAAAGATCAAGTCCTCCCAAAGAACATCAAGGAGCTTGAGGGTTCTAAGTGACAAAGGTGAATTAACCAATAAGAAATCCATTCAAGTTCTCCAAGTGTTTTCACTCCAAGTGTTGCCAAGATTAAAGAGCTTCATGGCTACATCAATACTATTTCAAGGGAGTTAGAAATACTATAATGCGCTTATTGTTTTATCATTTGTATTTGTGCTTTAACTATATGTACTCATCAGCTTAAATAGAGAAATATCATTGTACACAAAATACCTGCAAAGGTAGAGTTTCTAGTTAGCTCATAAAACCAGAGTTATGCCCCCGAGAGCTAGAATCCAAAAGAGCACTGGGAGGACTAGTTATGCCCCTTGGAGATGGAATCCAAAAGAGTGTTGGGAGCACTAGTTATGCCCTTTGGAGCAAGAATCCAAAAGAGTGTTGGGAACACTATGTTTATGCCCCCTAGAGCTGGAATTTAAAAGAGTATTGGGAGCACTACTTGTATTTCTACTATTGGATATAGTGGAACTCAAGACACAAGGAGTGTGTGCTTTTGGAAGAGTGGATGTAGGGATAGGATACCCGAACCACTATAAAAATCTTTTTATTTATGTGTTTGATTGCTTTAATCTTTGTGCGCTTTAATTCTTTATTATTCATCTCATATTGCATAGCACACAAGCATAAAAAGAGAGGAAAATTGATTTTACAGGAGTTAAGCAATAATTTTTATAAACCTAATTCACCCCTTCCCTCTTGGGTTAAGCCACCTTACGGGAATCAATAAGTGGTATCAGAGTGGGCTAGATAAATCATTTTAGAGATCCACTTGGCTAACCCAACAGTATCATCCTTTATGTTCTTAAAAAGATAATGCAACTCCCAACTTCCATGCTTCAATGAAATAAGCACTACTCAATGGAAGAAGAGATTTGGAAAAACATCTTATGGCCAATGTTCTTTAGTTATAGAAAATCATTTTTGTTTGCATAAGAGAGGATGGAATGAGAGTAGTATAAAGAGAACATCAAAGCTATGAATGCATTGCTGCATGCTCTCGGCCCCACCATTTGCAATTTTGTCTTAACCTATAAAAGTAGAAGAGAAATATTGGATAGGTTACATATAATTTTTGAAGGGGCAAATGGATTTGCATTTAAAGTTTACTAATCTCTCTACTGAGCTTGATCTGAGTGTAGGAAGCAAGGGTGAAGAAAATAAGAATTATTTAGCCTCTTTAAGAGACAAATGGCTCCTTGACACTGCATGAAGAAGAATGTATTCTAAGGAGTCAGAGGTCAAAATAAGTACAGGTATGATAATTCAAACTCAAAATTTCTTATGATCTTTGTACTTACTACACTTACTTATTAGCCCTTAATAAAGTTTTATTTGTGCATGAATAAAATCTTAAAGTCTTGAATAAGAGAAACTAAAAACTTTCAACATACGATACAAAGCTAAAACACAAAAGAAAAGTCCTATAAAATATTAGAAATGAAGAAATTGTGCACATTTAGACGTCCAACAATTCCTTTTGGATAAGAATGTCAAAGAAGTGAATGATTACAACTTTAAAAACAATGAGTGATCATAAGATAATGATAACACCCAAATAACAAGAAATTATCAAAATCTTTAAAATGAAGTCAATTTTTTATATAGTACTAAATTTGATTAAACCTGAGTGTCTTACATTACCTAAAAATGTTATGGAATTTGTTTTTATGTAACTTAATCCTATAAAGACTAAAATTCAAAATCTAAATGAGACAATACCAAAACTTAAATGGAAGAAAATCCTCATACAAATAACCCGAATAATAAATGATTTAGTTAAAACAATACAGTTTATATCATCTTGCTGAGCAGTCTAATCTCTATGCATACCACCCCTTGCTAAAATAGAAAACTGCACTAATTGAATTGATTCATAAAGTTTATATCTATTTGATTGTACTAATAATGAAGAAGTGCAAGATTTTTTCTAAAAGTATGTAGTTCAGATGGCATGAGAAAAGATCACAAAGAAGTCCCCGCAAGGTAAAAGGATAGTATGACTTCATTTGAAACTTTAGACAATCCAAAGGAAAGCAAAGGCAAAAATAGGCCTAAGATGAAGTCAAATTCAAAAACTGCAAGTGGATACTTTGTTTGAAAATAACTTCAAACAAACTCAAAGATAAAGAAGACACTTTGTCCGAAAATCCAGTTTATCTAAAAAGCAAGACGTAGACAATATGCAAAATAAAGAGAAAATCCAAATGAAGAATAAGGAATTTTAGATGGATGTAGATTGTGCCAATACATTTCATCTAAAATTTAACCTCAGACAATCCAAAATAATGATGATTCCAACCAACATGCACTGAATGGGAATTCAAGGTTGAAATATCAATCATGAGCACAACGGCAAAAAATCAACACCAAGACATCAATAGAGATAAGTTGCCTAACTCTATATAATTGATTAATGGATGAAATCTATGCTTTATCTGTTTATGTACATAAGATGTCTTTGAAAATGACTGCTTTGATTGTGAATATGTGTGGACTCATTGTTGACTAAATCTTTATGAAAATTTAAGTTAATATATGAAACTAATTAATTCTTGATGCCATTGCAGTCTTAAGGCATAGTCAAGTCTACTTAGGAAAATTCATAGTTTAAGGTCTCGAATAGGAATTTCATTCCAAGTCATTCCTTCTATAAATCAGCATTGAGACTTGAATCCCTAAGATTAAAATAATTAAAATAATAACTCAAATTGTGATAAATGTTTATTGCAAATGAAACAATATGTTTATGATGTTTGAATGATTTGTTTAAAGAAGAAATTAGAGATTAGAATTGAAGGAAATATCGGAATAACTGCTTAGAAAGGGGAGTCGCCTGTACCACAGGTGCCCATATACCAGGCGCTTGTTCGAGAGCCGCCTCCCAATTCAAGAGGATAAACACCCGGGCGATGATTCGTTCTTTATTTCTATTCCCTCTTCATCTCCAGCCTCTTGCAACCAAAAAGAGGTTGCGTCTGTGCTTGTCCATATTCCATTAAAGCCATTTCCTTAAGTTTCCAATCCTTCCATCAAGTCTCTGCTCAATGGCACTAAAGGTAATAGTTTTTTAGACTCAAAGAGGAGTCAAGTGATCCAAAACTCATAAAGAGGCATCCACTTCCCTACCTACAAACTCTAGAAGCCCTAAAAGGTCTTGAGCCATAGATAGTGAAGGTAATCCTTTTTTCTATCTAAATGTGAATGAGGAAGAAAATGTTGGAAGAAATGAAGAAGGGAGAAATTTGTTTGATTTAAAATCACTACCTATAGAGGTTGATGGGAGAAAAGTTATCATCACAAAATTTCAACCCAAAGACCTTTCACCATATTACTTTGGCAATGAAGCCGAAAGTTTAAATTTTACACTTCAATGTTGGGAAGGTCATTTCATGTGTAGAGAAAAATAGACTTGGAATTTCTTGATCAATGCAAATCAGACATTCATGCTATGCTCAATTATCAAGGATGGACTAAGTTGTTAGAATATGATGCACCCATATACAAAGAGTTGGTGCTCATATTCTATTTCAATTGGAATCTGAGTTCTTATGCATTTATGGTAAAGGGAGTAGAAATAGATTTTGTCACTCATATGTTGTCTCTCAAAGAGCATTTAGGAGAGATTTTGGGAGTTCCTGCAGAAGAAGAAGAAGAAGAAGAAGAAGAAGAAGAGATCAAAAAAGAAGAAATATTCAAAAATTTATCCACTTAAATAGTATATACCTCAGCTCATACTTATATGAGGACAAGGGACATGACTATTGAAGTTAGAATGCTCAAAAAAGTTTTAGAGAACATATTCATGCCCAAATTAGGTGGAATAGAATAGGTGGTTGCCAATGAGGCAAGAGTTCTAAGGAAAATTTATACCTACTAGAAAGTTAGCTTGCCATACCTTATGTTCAAAGCGTTTGAGCATATGCCACAAAGGATAGATCATATTGCTCCAGATGGTGTGTGGTTGACAAAAGTTTTTGAGTACTTTCAAGTTCCTATAAGTGGAGAATCTTACCTGGAAATGTCTTCACATAAGAAAGATTGGGTAGGATCCACTATGTTAAAAAGAATGGGAATTTCAACTTCTGATTATCTAGTTGAAATGATGGAGAAAATCAATGGGAAATGGAGGAAGATGAAAATGAGGAAGAAGAACAAAATGAAGAAGGAAGAGATGATAAGGAGGAGATGGAGGAAGTAGAAGAAAAGAATGACACATTTATTCCCCTACAGAGAGGGATGTATTACCTTCTGGAGCCTCATCTACACCATCTATCCCTAGATCATCAGCCTACACATTTCTATTAATGGAAGTAAAGGAACTAAGACTAGAAATGAGAAGAGAAGTAGAATAAATCAAGGGAGTGCAGGAAAGAGTAGACAATAAGTTAGATTCACTCATCTCACACTTCGGGATAGCTAGGTCTACTTCTACACATCAGCCTACACCACCCACTATTCCAGTCCCCACCGATTAGGATCCAGAGCTATCTTTCTCAATTGATGAATTCATTACTACCCGAGCTACTACTCGTAAAGATCCTGTAGTTCCTTTAACCACTAAAGATCCTCATGCTATCTCATAAAGATCTCAACTTTTCATTTTGGAAAAACATTGCTTTATATGCCTTTGTTTGAAGAATGTAGTGAGGAATATGCTTTTGTGAGAATTCTCAAACTAGGTTGATTGACTTATAGTCTCTAAGCCACTTTGATGATTTTGATGATAATTATGATTTTCATGCAATTCTGAGAGTGGTATATGAATTGATTCGATTGCTTACACATTTTTAAGTTTCTAAATAAAGATTGCATAATGTTTAAATGTTGCCTCTTAACATACCTATATTCTACTTATTGATGAAAATGATTTCCACTTTATGTTTATTGGCAACCATTTCCAAAAAGAATAACTTGAATAGCATCTAACTTAAACACTTTGAATGGTGAAGAAAATTTATTAATCTTATTAACAATCTTGATGAATGTTTTAAAGCTCAAATAGTATATCTCATTTTGCATTATCAAAGGATAAATCAACAGTATTCTCATATTTCTGTAGTTTGCCACAAGTTTTTAATAATTTTTATAATATGATTATGTTTGTGGGATCAAATACATAACTATTTATTCCTTTGAAATCCCACTAGTTCCCTTATATAAGTTTAAGGAACCCAATGAGGTAGGGGATTTTTATCTTTTGGCTGCGACACCTTTTCTTCCATTTGCTAAATCTTTTTGTTGCTACCAAAAAGGTGGAGAAGGAATTGAGTAAGACTTGTTTTGAAATAGAATTAAAGAATTGAGCAAATGATATACAAGTCTTTAAGTTTCTATTTATCAAACTCCACGGGTTTATAAATTCCAATAAGATAGGGGGAGTTTACAAAATATCTCATTAGCATGTTCTTAATCATCACGAGTCTTCAAGTTTTATCATCATAAAAAAGGGTGAGATTGTTAGGCTTATTGTGCATGATTTTGATGACAATAAAACTTAGCTTAAGTTTCGATTTTTGCTAATGATGCTTTTAATATAGGACACTTGAAATATGCTTGGATTGTGTATTCTTTAGTAAAGTTATCATTTATACAAGCATATTAGAAATGTCTAGGATTGAAGAAACTATCTTGATCCATAATGCATTAACTTTTCTTATCATATGTTGGATCATACATATATTTTTGCTTAAACATAAGTATGCATTTCATGGAGTTATCATCTTAAGTTTTTATTGAAAATATGATATGTGAGTAAAAGCATTTATTAATGATCTACAACTTATGAAAATCATATATGGAGAAACATATTTTGATAAGTGTGCTTCATAGAAGAGATTCTTTACATGAAAAAGAAATTGTAATTAAATGAATTATCCATGCTCTAACTTATGTAAATTATATGTGGATAAATATATTTTAATTTATGAGGAATAATGTCCAAGTTTCACAAGTGGCAAAGCGAAGAAATATTGAGTGTAAGATGATAGCCGCCTATAGATATTGCTTGCGAAGTACTTCGTCTGAAGAAGCCGCCTGCCAGATCACTTATTGCCTGCCAATATCGCCTATGCCATAGTCACTTGGCACAGCCACTTGCAGTACCACCTGTGGGTGGACAGCAAGTTGGATGTGGGAATTTTTGTAGATATCTGAATACAGTCGCATGGAGCAGCCGCCTTCCATATTTCCTGGCAGACAATCACTTGACATAGCCGCCTACCACTACCGCCTGCTGACTTCCAATGTTCGAAAATCTGAACATTGTAGGCCTCAAAATTGCTTCCCACTCCTTTCAATGGTCATGTTTTTGAAGCTCTATTTAAGGGGAAGCTAAAGGACGATTCAAGGGTTGAAGAAACAAGGGGATTGAGCTTGAAATCTTTTATAAATTTTTGCATCCCTAGGCCAAGAGCTTTAAACTTCAAATATCATTCAAGAGCATCATTTTTCTTTATCCATTTAAGGCTTACTTCTTCAATATATCTAAGGGAGATCTTATGTGCTACAAGGAGTTACTCAAAGATCAAGTCCTCCCAAAGATCATCAAGGCGCTTAAGGTTCTAAGTGACAAAAGCAAATCCACTAATAAGAGATCCATTTAAGCTCTTCAAGCGTATTCATCCAAGTGCTGCAAAGATTAAAGAGCTCCATAGCTCTTTAACTGTACTTATTTTATTATTTGTATTTATGCTTTAATTGTATGTACTCATTTGCCTAAACAAAGGCATATTATTATACACAAAACACCTGCCCTGGAGCTATAATCTAGAAGAGTTTTAGGAACACCCCTGGAGCTGGAATCTAGAAGAGTGTTGGGAGCACTAGTTATGCCCCCTAGAGTTAGAATCCAGAAAGGTGATGGGAGCGCTATGTTTATGCCCCCTAGAGCTAGAATTTAAAAGAGTTTTGGGAACACTACTTGTATTTCTACTATTGGATATAGTGGAACCTAAGAACCAGGAGAGTATGCTCTTAGAAGAGTGGATGTAAGGACCGGGTACTCATACCACTATAAAAATCTTATTTTTGGTGTGTTTGATTGCTTTACTCTTTGTGCACGTTATTGCTTTATTATTCATCTCATATTGCATAGCACACAAGCATGAAAAGAAAGAAAAATTGATTTTATAAGGGTTAAGCAATAATTTTTATAAACCCAATTCACTCTTCTCCTCTTGGGTTAAGCCACCTTATAGGAATCAACAATAAAAAAGTAGTGTTAGTAAACCATTTTGGCTCAACTGAGCTGAAGGGTGTCTTAACCAAGTCATTGAAATTATAAGTCAATTAAGCTGAAGGGCACACTCGATTGAGTTGTTGAAATTTTGGCGTAACTGAGCTAAAGGGTGCACTCAACTAAGTCATCGATATTCTAGCTCAATTAAGCTGAAGGGTGACTCAATTAAGTCATCAATATTTCAGCTCAACTAAGCTGAAGGGTAACTCAACTGAGTTATTGATATTTTGGCTTAACTAAGCTGAAGAGTGTTTCGAGGGAGCAACAACGTAAATCAAGCACGCTACCGAGTATCAATTTTCTAGAAAGCTGAAGAAGTGTAAACCAATCAAAAGTGGAAGTGTAAACCAAGTAGCACACTAAGTCTGAATCTTCCAGGATGAGGAAGCGTAAACCAAGCAGCAACACCCTTTCTGGAACTGAACATGTATGAGAGCCTAAGGTGAACAATTTCTATTATGCCATATGGCTCAAGGCTTTATGGAAGTCTCGCAGGTCTTCAAAGGTGAGTCGCATGAGTGGAACAGTGTCTTACAAACTGCAGACACAAGATAGCTGATCCCTCCATAATTGATATTCATTTCTCATTGTCTATTTGAAAAAGGAATATCTTTAAGCTTGATATCACAATCAATATTGCACAATTATCCTAAGTGCCAAAAGCACAAACTCCACCAAATGTCTTTGAGCAAAATAATGGTCATGATTCCTTCAGTGAATCATGGGCGATAGCATTTTTCTCTGACATGGATCCTGGTGCATCTTGGTCCTTGACCAAGTCAAATTAGGAGGAAATTCCCCAAGGATGGAAGTCCTCTTAGGGCACCAGTAGAGGCGGAACAATACTTCTAAAATGGTACGATGATATGAGAAATCATTACATCCAAGATTCCTTGATAATATTTTCAACCATTTCTGACCATCGAGGAGTGGATCTAATTATTTGTCTCCAATAGGTCCAATAAACAACAAGGCTTATCGACTAAAACAAGCCAAGACCAAAATCCAAACCTGAAATAAAATGGGATTCTGGGGAACCAACAAAGAAAATTGGAACCTGAATTTGAAATAGGAAGGGATTTTGGGAAACTAACAAAGAAAATTGGAACCTGAAATTACATGAAACTGCTATTGAAAGGGATTCTGGGAGCATTGAAAATAAAATTGAAAGACAAAACTACTACAGAAAGGGATTCCAAAAACACAAAAAGGAAAATCTGAACCCAAACTTGCAATTAGAAAGGATTCTAGTAACTAAAATGCTTGCTCGAACTTGCAAGAAGAAGGGACCTCAAAGAAAACATAGGGAAACACCAAAAGCGAAAGGGCCAGAAAGTGCGTATTTTCCTATAAGTTAAATAGACAGTGCATTTTTCCAAAAGTCAAATAGTTTGGTAAGCTCCGGAAGTGAAAGTGCCAAAAAGTATGTATTTTTCCAAACGTCAAACAATCTGGTAAACTCTGGAAGTGGTAAAACTCAAAAGAGGATGTGAGTATTTTTCCAAGAGTTAAATAGTTAGGTAAGCCACGAAAGTGATACATAAAATAAAATAAAGAAAGAAAGGGTGAAGAAATGTGGTAGCCACAAGAGTTGACAAATCAGATGGTGGCTTAGGCTCAGGCTACGCAAGCGAATAGGAAAACCTTTGCCAATGCATTCGTGTTGTCCATTTCGCTATAGGTGACAAATACATAGTTTTTGGCTTTGTGGGAATTTTGGAAGCACGCTCTTGGTATGACATCCCACGCATGGGAATTCAATCCATGTCATTGAATATTTTCACATCCCTAAAGAAGTTTTCCTACCCTTAGGAAGCAAGGCTAGGCGTAAAAATACTAAGTCCTCCTTTCGGAAAAATCCAATTAAATGGCCACTTTAGCTAGGACCCTCAGGTAGATTAAATTGTAAAAGCTAATCAATACCATTCACATGGCTCTTTAGGAAGATGCGTGTCCGCAAAATGCAGACTACAATGTGAAAAGCTGATACAAAGGCCTCATCAGGTTTCATCTTGGGAGTTTCTTTCCAATCATAATCATAAATAAGGTGGCATAAAGCTCGAGAAAGGTCTATCATCACAAGGAGGATTTTGTACTACTATCACTTTAAAGCATTGACTCATCATTTTATGATATAATATCTTTTGAGGGAAGGACTACCCATTGCATTTTCAAGGGGTTGTAAATGATGTAGTCGGCTTCTAGCTTTGTGGGAGTAGGAGCCTGCTCATGGTATGGTATTTGCAAACAAGAGCATTTTCTGACTGATCCAGAAAATAACATGTGCTACAACATAGTGCAAGATTGCAAAGAAGCGGTGGGGTTGAAAGAAGTGGCATCCATGTAAGCGGAAGCTCTGAATATTATGTGGAAGGGTCATGTATTTAAAAGATATAGAAGTGTTGGAACATATTCATAAAAAATATATCCAAATGAGAAGATAGGTTCCATCATGTCTCCTTGAAAGGGGGACTAGTGTTAGGGATCTCTAACACAAGATATCCATTGTCCAACTAGCACCACACCATGTCAGATTCCTATTCAAATGGGACGCCTCTTCCAACTACAATGCAGCTCCATAAGACTATAGAACCATTCTCTAAAAGGAAATCCTAAAAGAACTAAGGATGCATATTCTTCTGGAATCCTCCTTTAGACAAGGATCCTCATCTAATCTAGGTACGGATTGCATATATCCCTATGTGCGTATATCCCTCATGCTCAATTATAAATGTCCAAGTATGCAACCTCTTAGAGGCAAACTCTCTCTACTATTCACACCCTTTACTAAGGTTCCTGACTGACTTGAGTGTCGAAGTGACGGCACCTAAACCACACCCAGTGCCCTCTGATGTTTTCTCTGTCTTGCAGGATCTTTATCCAAGATTATCTAGAAAGTAGGTTTGGAGGCAACTCAAACATAAATCAAAATCCATGTACAAATATACTTATGTGATGACATTTTTGTGTTTCTGCTACCATTGATGAGAGACATTCGAAGTCACAGGAATCTCATGCCATAAGGTAGATTGACAAGAAAAATGAAAAAGCAAAAGAAACACCATTGATGGGAGACATTCAAAAATTGCTGAAATCTCCATGTCATGGAGATAAGCTTGGCACTAAAAATGAAAAAGACAAAAGTCAATACCTTGCCTCCTACTATCATTAGTGACATGCTCTTCCAAAAAAGACCTCCCTAACAGCTCATCTCTCCACAGCCTAGGTAATACCACCCATTCAATTCAAGATGACTGATCACCAATGAAAGGGATATTGGCCACTGTAGCTAGGCCAGAGGGAAAAGTTGACAGTTCTAGTTCCGGAATTCTAGCTCCGCCATGGGGGTATTTCGGGGAACGCCTAGGAAATATACCCAGCTGCACTAGCGGTGGCATTCTGGAAATTTCAGCTCCATCATGGGATATCCTGTCCGTGCGGCAGGTCAGCGTCTGCATGGCACGTCAGTAATGGTGTGGGGAGATCGACGATGGTTGCCCGGCTAAACCTCCCTGTCTGCGCCGCACGTCAGTATCTGCACGGCACGTCAGCAGTAGTGTGGGGAGATCGACAATGGTTGCTCGGCTAAACCACCCTGTCTGCGCGGCACGTCGGCATCTGCACGACACGTCAGCAGTGGTGTGAGGAGATCGACGGGGGTAACCGACGTTTGCTTTTGACTAAACCACCCTATCTGCGCAGCATGTGGGCGACAGCAACTAGCACGTGGGCGACAGCAACTAGCACGTGGGCGTTGGCGCTCTTTGTTCCGCTCATCTGGCTTGCGCCCTCGCCGAAATGGCCTTACTGCCAATGCATTGTCTCCAGCTGTGGGCACCCGCTCACAATTCCGTTTACTGCGTGATGGGTCAGCTGCCCGTCGTGACCGCTGTGTGGCCGGGTG
>JAYJMB010052267.1:0-28783 GCA_036873735.1 Pouteria campechiana
CTTGCTAAAAGGGTATAAGTTTGTTGGTGAGCTTTGAAAACCAACAAGTTGTGAAAGTTTTTGGTTAACTTGGAAAATGAGTAAGTTGGTTAGTGAGCTTGTTGTAAAACCAATGTGTATTTGATCAGGTTGATCAATGTGTCAGTGGAACCTAAGTTCAGTACAGGAGACTAACTCAGAGAAGTGTAGTACGAACCCAGAAAGGGCCAAACCACTATAAAAATCTTATGCTATGTGTTGTGCAATCTGTTTTACTTATTCATTCAGCACTTTAATTATTTGATTTGGCCAAAAAGTTTTAAAGCTCAATTCACTCCCCTCTTAAGCTATCATTGTATAAGAGACCAACACCATGGTGGCATGGTGGGGCACCTCCTAGCATGGTAGAGCCATGGGGGCATGGTGGGGTACCTCCTGGCATGGTAGAGCCATGATGGCATGGTGGGGCACCTCTTGGCATGGCGAAGCCATGGTGGCATGGTAGGGCACCTCCTAGCATGGTAGAGCCATGGTGGCATGGTGAGGTACCTCCCGTAAGGTGGAGCCATGGTAGCGTGATAGGGCACTTCCTGGCATGGTTGAGGGGCACCTCCTAGCATGGTGGAGCCATAGTGGCATGGTAGGCTTTTGACTCTATCATACCATTAAGTTCAAGCAAGGATTTTAGGTAATTTAATTATATTTTTAATTTGGATGGTCCAACCAAAATTATTTATATGGTCCATTAAAATACCAATTAAGTGTGCCCCATTGCTAGCTATTTAACACATTGGATGGTTAATTATTTGCCTTAACTCAGTCCTAATGTGCACTGAACTACCCCTTGTATAAACCAAGGGCATCTGATTTTAAGCTATCCAACATTGTATTATCACAAAAGACTACTACAGTCTCATCAACTTACCCTATGATGTTTAAGCTCTTCCAAAATCTCTTCAACCATTTTGCCTCTTGTACTATAGCTGAACATACTACAAATCTTGACTCCATCATAGATAAGGAAACACATCCTTGTTTTTTAATACACTATGAGATGGTTGCACCTCCAAGAATACAAGCATATCCTGAAGTAGCTTTTCTTTCATTTCTATCAATAGACCCATCCGAATCACTATATCCAAAAACCTTGAGATTTCCCCTTTGATAACACAAGGCAAGATTTGCAGTTCCATGAAGGTACCAAAATATCCTCTTGACTGCAACCTAATGAGCAATTCCAGGATTGCTTTGGTATCGATTAACCATACCAAGTGCAAATCAAATGTCAAGTCGGGTACACATCATAGCATACATTAGACTCCCGATAGTGCTTGCATATGGCACCTTAGCCATTTATCAGAGGCAGGCAATCTTATAGCCTCCTCAAAAGAAGTTGGCTCATCATCATCCTTAGTAACACATGAAGGACTCTCCTTCAATTTTGAAGTAATGACGTGGAACAATTCCATGTTTGCTTCTCCATATTTGTGGATCTAATGAATCATGTTATGGTACACTCCCACTTAGCAAGATGTCACTCCTATTGTCTCCAGCCATCATTGGATGACATTGTGTTTCATCCTCTTGCCTATGAGATAAGGATGCATTATCTTGAGCATCTTGCAACTCATAAAGTCAGAGATCTTTCTTGACTTCACAAACACATGGGAAATTATTTTCAAGGAAGTCTATATCATGTGATTCAATCTCAGTTAATCTGCCATCTAAATGGTCACCATACATCATAAAATGTTTTGAGTATTCAGAATATCTTAAAAAGATACTCTTATTAGCTATAGGTCCTAACTTTCCATGTTAGTTGGAAAGATTGCGAACATATCCTACACATTCCCATGGATGTAAGTCTTCTAAAGTAGGCTTTTATTTATTCAATAACTCATATGGAGTGACAACTCTTATT
This sequence comes from Pouteria campechiana, assembly GCA_036873735.1. Taxonomy (NCBI): domain Eukaryota; kingdom Viridiplantae; phylum Streptophyta; class Magnoliopsida; order Ericales; family Sapotaceae; genus Pouteria; species Pouteria campechiana. Next base: position 1,901 of record JAYJMB010052267.1, read on the forward strand.
GTGCCCAAGTTTGGAGTCCATCCATGAAGTTGAATAGAGACTCCTTCTCTAACATGTTCAGATCCCAAGCATGAGAGAAGAAAACTATTTCACATATTCCCTAGATGCCTCAACTACTTGAGTTTTTGCCTGGCAAGGAATTCTACATTCTCTGGATATAATTACCTTTATATTTGATCCTTGACAAGTATCCATAGCATCCCTTCTCAATATCAGTATATCAACATCTCCACCATAACACTATAGTATCGGTGAGGTACATAGTGGCAGACGTACCTTGGCCTTCTCATCATTGATCACCATGGCTTCAAAGTGCCTCTCCATTTTCCATAGGAACTTATCTAGCTCCCTAGCATTGCTAATCCCCTTAAAAGGCAAAGGATCAAGTGCACGTACCTTGGGGCTATTTGTTATGCTCACATTACCATTTGTCATAGCCTTCTTTAGAATGCATCCTTTCAGTCTTCAAAATCTACTTAGCCCCTTCTCATTTTTACTTGAGTACTTCGTTTCTCTTCTTAATCAGTCAATCCTTCCTCGCTCTAACTCTCTAGTTCTCCTTAACTTTGTCCCTTCTTCTCTAAGCTAGTTCCAAAATAGCTTTGAGGTGCTATGCCCTCTTCCACCAACCAAGGACGCTACTTCATACCTTGTAAGCAAATTTTTGGGCATGACGCTCTAGAATATCTATCGCTTTTGAATTCCTATCATTGTTTATGGAAAGCTATAGCATCTTAGACAATGAAGGAGTAGAGAGGTTGCCTCCACTCCATTATTTCTAAGCATACCTAATGGAAAAATGATCTTATGACAGTAAAATGCATGGAGAAAAGAAAGATTGATTGTCTCTTAGTACAATGAATTGGGGGTATGATGCCACTTGATTGAATATAAACCTAGTTAAAGGAGAAAAATCAGTCACTACAGTAATAGCGTCCCTGCACAATGACATAGAATCGCATCCCTTGTTGTTCATGCTTTAGTTTGACAAGATGGCATGAAAAGATCACTTTAGTACTGTGTGTGTTTTCTAAACTCGTTAGTCATGAGTGAATAAGGCTTTTGGAGTAAGATAATAATAAGGCTAGCACTTTCGACATGGACTAAAAGGCAAGCAAGGCCTTGGTGCTAGCTAAAATCCACATGCATTGTTCAGAAAGAATGGCATCATCAACAAAAAAATTCTCTACCATCATTTCTCATGGAGGAGGTTTTTTCATGTCCCCAACCACAATTTTCATGATTGGGATAAAGCATATGTATCAGAATCTAGATTGGGATGCCTTTCCCCCCTATGGCTTTAAAAAGGATTACGAAAAAGGAATCGTGAAGCTTGAAGTATTACACTTTCAAACAAATCTATTCTATGACTTGCAAGAGGTGCCTCAAATGAGTGCTAACAAAGCTTCCTAAAGTGAGAGACACACTATCGTTGACTTAGCCTAATATCTTTTTGACAGTTTGCTCTTATTTTGAATAGTATTAAAGTTTGCTTCCAGATTCGGTTACCATGAACCTAACCAAAAGTCCGGGTTGATGTACCATTGAGTGAGGATGAAATACAACTTGTTAGGGCTAGCTCATACAACATGTTTGGAAAAGGTAGAAAAGAGGGAACCAAGAGGCTACACACATAAAGTAGCTAGAACATCGTTGAACCTAACCCTTGGAGTGGAGGAGCAACTCTCCTATCTTGTATGTGTAACTTGACTCATGCTATTTAAGTATGTTATTATGCAAGTGGAATGAAATGAAGCGTATGGTATGAGCTTTGAAGAGAAAAAGTGATTTGTTTGTCAGGCCTATTTTGACTTTTCCAAGACCCAATGCTTTAGTTTTTCATTTTCAATTCGGATGCGGCCAAAGGCCTCAAATCCTTTTCTTGCAAACTTGTCGAAAGAAACTCCTTTCATCTATTATATTATAATAGGCTCTAACTCATGTTTAGAGATACAAACATAGGCCTTTTAGGTAGGTTCTTTATCAGTAACAGAGCTTAGAGCAATAGAAGGTATTATAGGTCTAGTTAGAGGAAGAGAAGGTAGGTTCCCTACCTTTCTCTAGTCTAGCTACAGACTAATAGTAGTAAAAAGTGGACTATAGTGAAATAAATCCCTTCACTCTCAATACATAAACATTTTTGGGAAGGGCACTGGTGGCAAATATTCTAATGCATTGACAGGTGTATAGAAGAAAGCCTTGTAGAGTGTCTTCAAACCTTATCTATTAGTATAATAAAGCTCCTCTAATGATTTTGGGGGCAAATGCAATATTTTTTTACCATCGCCGAAAATGTAGCAACCATCTAGAAAGGCTTACTATTAATGTAAATGCCAAATATCCAATCTTTCCACTTCATAGAATAGGTTTGTTACTCTTCTTTTTCATATAAGAAATGCAAAGGGGAGGATTCCTTATTCTTACTTTGACCCGCCGTATAGCATAAGAGAATCTCAACAAAAAGAGGTGATAGTCTAATCTATCAATGGTCGATTAGGAAGAAAGATTAGGTCCTCTAAATAATCTGCTAGAGAATGATAGGTGAAGCCCTGGACTCTCTTTGCATTAAGGTTAAGAGCTTATGAAAGCTTCTTCAGTACTCCTTCATTCAAGGGATGCCCGAAGGATATATATAGAGTGGAAGCCTTTTTTATAGGAATTCTATTCCTTTATCCCTAGTACTTCTCTGGAATTTCTGCCCTATCTTTCGGCTTTCTCTTACTTCCAGTTTCAAAGCCTTCAACTTATCTTATGATATAGATCCAAAAATATGACTTGACCATTCTCCTCTCCACTTTTTTTTAAGGGGATCCCTTTATAGAATTTCACATCTCCTTTTGGAAGGCTCGTGGTTCAAGGGCTTATCTGATAATCAATAGGCAAAGTGAATTTTTTATTCTCATCCTGACCCCTATTATAATATACAATGACATGGGTGAGGACAAGGACTACTATTGATGCCTTTTCTTTGAGCTCGAATCCTCCAAATAGTCCTCCTTCCAAGTCAATTTCTTTGCTATGTCCAAACCATTCCTTTCAAAAGAAAAAGCCCATAGTAAGAAATATCAGATTCTTTCAAATGCTAGAATAAAGAGTCAAATACCTTGGACTCTCCATGGATAGAAGACTAGACTAGAGACTGCCTTGGATTATTAGTAGAAAAAGGAGGTCAGTTGGTTCACTAATCTCTCTACCACCTACATCCCCATCAAGGGATAGATGCCTTCTAACTTAACTTATAATAATGAGTATAGATTAGATAGTAGATAGATGCCCAAACAATGATCTATATCAATAAAGATAAAGAAAGGAAGTTCTTTTGTATCTCCTAACATAAGAGGCCCCATCCAAGAAAAGGGGAGGGAAGTCTGGAACTTGTAGGTCATAAAAGGCTGTGTAATAAAGCATCAATACTGATTCATCCATAAATAGATGAATCTAGTTTAGAAATAAAAAGCAAGAGCCTTGAGCCAACCAGCACCACCCTCTCTTTAGCCTATTTGTCCTCTTCTCAACCTCTCAAGAACAAATAAAATAGTTGCCTAGCAAGAAATCAAGTCACTAGCCCCCTTTCAATCCATTTCGGATATGTAAACACTGCTAAGAACCCTACTTGGAACTACTTCAACACTTCATCGATAGGTTCCATTAGGACTACTGGTATTATGCATGGAAACTTATCTTCCATGATGCACACAAAGTTGATAAATGGCATCAAGAGTGTCTTAGCTTGACAAAGGAATTACATTACAAGCACCACCTAGAAATGGTCCATGGGGTCCACTGGTAGGTTCATTTTTTCCTTCCAAGCTCCCACTTAGAGATCTACATCACGAGCCACCCCATGAATTGGTTTTGGCTTGAGAGTTCATGACTTTAAGCCACCCAATTCCCTTGGTAGCTTTGATGTCGAGGTTTTCCCTCCTCCATAGAAACAAAGTTGTGCGTCACCCTTGTATCCACCATGTATGTGTTTCCATTGACAATTGCCTCTACGTACATGAGCCCCTTAGTTCGTGGCTTAGGGCTGTTAGCTGCCACGTCAAGGCATTGAGGAGTTTCAACGATTCCACATGCAACTCCTTATTTTCCTTCTTATTAGATTGTGGCACCTGAATAGCAACAATAGTAAGTGCTTCCCTTGTGGGTCAATCTTTGGCTATTCATTGGATCCTTAACCTGGATAATCTTTTTTGAAAAAAGGAGTTGCTCAACTGCGGCCATGGCTGCAACAAGTGTTTGGACACCATACTTTGTAACTCTTATTGTGCCCAAGTTTGGAGTCCATCCATGAAATTGAAGAGAGACTCCTTCTCTAACATGTCTAAGATCTCAAGCATGAGAGCAAAAACTATTTCACATATATTAGTGTGAATGAATAGTTTTGATGATAAAAAAAACTCAATTAAGTCATGTACTAATGAAATCTGTCAAGCTGTTAGTATGCAGAAACATATTATAGAAGGAAAGGACTAAGCGATCAATATCTTGACAAATGTATGAAGTTAATATTCTGGAAGAAGTCCAAAAAGAAAAATAGAGGGTTCGAATTATGCTCTAAGGCGTCAATCTGTCCAAGATTCCATACTGACGAAAAAGACAATTCAAACAAAGCAAGAGCAAAGGCACAAGATGAAGTCGAATCACACAAACAGAAGCCTTTGTTTGAAAATTGTATCTGACCAAGAACATGTCAACCAACTTCATCTGCAATTTGAAGTTTATTTAAATTAACCTTGGACAAATGTGGAGCAAGAAGACTTGGCGTGCTATTGTAGAAAACCAAATTTAGAACCTTGCTTCAATTAAATTACTTATAGTAGTGTGAGTAAGGATCGACCCTATGGAGAGTATCTAATTTAGTTTGATGCAATATAATCAAGAATGAGAGGTTTTGAGTGTAATGAAAGCAACATTGTAAAAGTAATCTATTAGAGAAGAAAACCTTAGTTCAAGTCAACATCCATTATCAAAATCTCATAACCGATCATTAATAAATCATAAATCAATTCTTACTTTGAATAATCACTATTGGAATTATTTTTCCTATCTCTCCTTTGACATAGTTAATTAGTAACTAGCTTTCTAATTAACCCTAACTACTAAACAACCTCAAACCAGTACTAAAGGTTTAATCTAATAGCAGCCTTAAGCTTTATAGAGATTGGTGTAGCCAAACAACACAAACACTAGTAGTTGCATTTAATTCAGTCAAATATTCTTCCAAAGATTTAACAATTGCAACAATAGTAAATTATTAAACTCTAGTTGCTTCATAGATAAGAGAGATCAAACAATTATCGATTTGATATCTAACCTAGTAATATATTATAATGAATAGTAAACTATTAGGCCTCTTAGCAGTTAAACACAACAATCATGAAAATAAACATAGAGAAATATTTAATACTCAAGGTATGACTTGAACAATTAAAACAAACTTGATTATGAGGCTTCTATTTCCTTAAACCAAGAATAAAAGTTTAGTCATGCAGAGCCATTAAATCACAAAGAAAGTAGAATAAAAAAGAGAAAAAGAATATTCTCTATCTAAAGCCACTAAGAAGTCTTCCTCAAACCCTTACAAAAGAACCCCTCAAAACCCTAGGGAACTACTATTTAAATAGAGTTAGAAATAGGAAAAATTCATAAAATTGGCAGAATTCAAAAAGTGTTATACAGACACTGGTGCTACTGGCACCACCATGCTATCCGGTGGTTGGGTGGTTGAAGGGGTGTTGGTGCCAGCAGTGCCAAATGGGCATCGGCAACGCTAGTCTACTGTCTTCGGTGCTACTTTGCTCCTTTGCACTTCATCCCGCCTTTGGATTTCTTCCTCTTAGTTGCCCTCGATACAATCCTTATCTCTTAAAAATCCCAACGTAAATGTTGTAGAAGTATTTTTTGTGTTTCTAGAATATGTTTAATCATCTCAATTGGAGGTCAAATGAGAGATTTATACCTAAAATATGGAGTGATACTGAAGTTGTCCAAAATCCTTCAATTGACTTTTTTTTGCACTTAACAACTCCAATTATTTTCTATTTAGCACAACCCAGTTTTTCTTTCCCTAGCCCATTCCATTTTCTAATATTTCTATCCCGTTCTTTCTCCCCTTTTACCCTATCACGTTTAACTTGATTTCTAGTCATTTTAGCTAGGAAATTATCTTAACTAGCAAAAAAACTTGTGATCTTTTAGTTAAACCCAATTTTCATCCATTTGAACATTAAAAATGAAAGAAAATGGAAGAAACACCAAATTTTCTCAAAATGGAAGGAACAACAAGGAGCTAGGAACTTGGTCCTTTGTTCGGGGAGGATGGCTATGCTTGAAAGCAGAGGTAAGCTCGATTTCCCAACTAAATCTCAGATTTTTGATTTTAGGATTTTGGGTAAATGATGGATTTTTGGGAAGAAATTGATGTATGTGCTTATAAATTCATGGGGGAATGGTTTAATATGATGATTATGATGATTTAGCATGAGAAATTGTAAAAATTGCAAAACTAGGGTTTCTATGAATTTTTCAACCCTCTTCTTTCATTCCCAAGTTCAGAGAAGCCATGTTTCCATTAAGTTTGACAAATTGAGTTGGGGAAATTGATGGCAACTAGCCTACCAGCACTCTAGTATCAACTAGCCACTAAATTCAGCAGTTTGAGATTATGAAAATTGAAGGATAGATTGGGGTTTCATCTTGCAACAGGATTCAGTGGAATTCAATTGGAGTAAAGTAAGTGGTAAGTCATTTCCAATGTTCCTTAATAGTTTGTAGTGACTAGAATTTCTAAATTTCAGGTTTTAAAGTAAAATATCAGAATTTACAAGTTAGGGTTTAGGGGAAAATAAGTATTTAGTAGTGAAATGAATGTTTTGAATGTGGATTTTGGCAGGGATTTAGTTCAGATGCATTAATATGTCATTTAGAGCAGAAATCCCAAATTATGAATGGTGAACATATGGGATTTCAGAAACTGTATTCTAAATGTTTGATGAAATAGTATAAAAAGGGCTATAGTATGATTAAGTTATATTAGTGAATCCACAATCATTGTTTTTTAGTGAAGGGTAATCAAGAAAGTGGATTAACTTTAAATAGAGTTAAGGGATAGAACAAAACTCATAAGTAATACATTTCTGCACTTTGGTAATTAAAGGATATATGCTTTGAATGTAGGAGTCCCAAATTCCTAATTTGGGCTTGACTATATAAGGATCATAGAAAAAGAGAAGCGTGTTGATACACACAAGGTAAGCAGGTTAATTGTTTATGTACTTCTTTCAAAATTTGAATCATTCTTTATTAATACTGATCAATAATATTACAAGTTAATTTTGGGATAAAGTTGGCTTGTTACATATTAGACAAGGGCAAACTAAATGCATTATGTTGTGAGAAGTTTGTATAGAAGGGGGATTAAATATGAATGAAAGAAGTGAATGTGAATAAGAAGAAATTTAGTGCATGCGAAGTATTATGATTTTTCATTAAAGGTTATGAAGCCACTATATATTATAAATAGAATTGAATTGTTTCTTAGAGTATTTTGATGGATAGGTGGAATTAGTGGAAGAGAATGAAGGTTAAACTAAGTGAAATTGAGAGAATTAAAGTGGCTAAATGGGAATTATTGAATATTTTAAGAGTTATAATATGGGGTTTGATAATAGAATGGACATGTTATCATCTGATTACAAATTTTACATTTACTCATGCCTGAGTATAGTAATTTGGGTTTGGACATCTATCAGGATGGTCGTTGGGTCATTGGGATCCCGCCCTTGTTAGAGCTTTGTTGTGGATACCGCCTTCTTAGTGAAAAGGTCTAATCAACCTATTAGTTATGAGACTCCTCTAATTACTTAGTAGGTGTAAATGGGAAGCCTATAACTCTGAGTTGCAATGAGGTGGGATATTTTGAGTCTCATAACACTCATAGCTAGGGTAGTAGAAAAAACTCGAGTACACCAATGTTGTAAGAAAGATGAGTCCATTTGATTGTAACATTGTGCAATTGGTTGGGTTTATGGCCTCTCGAATATGGTGTTGATTGTTTATGGGCAAATTACCTTGAATGACTGAAAATGAAAGGATTACATTAAAAAGAAAGTGAGTTTTATTGTGAATAAATACAAACAGATATAGTAGACATCGTAGTGGATTTTTAATGAGTAATTTTGTTACTAATCATATTTAATCTATGATGGTATAGTTTAGTATAGTTTGGTTTTGAGCATGTGAATCTTATTATATTGTATGATTAATTATTGATTTGATTTATGCCGACTTATTAAGTTACTTGAACTCACTGTATTTTATTATGTTTTAGTTGATAGGCCAGAAGATAGAGCCCAACGAGGGGTTGGAGCTCAGGAGAGGGATAAATCATAATAACTAGAAACTTTTATCTTTTTGATAAATATTTTGTAATGTATATAAAGTATGATCCATTTAGTATGTTAATAGTGTAAATCATGTAAATTTAATTGTGTGGAGTCTCTTTAGCTACATGTCATTATTTAATTAGATGCAAGAATGATTTCCATACACTTTACCTTTACAGTGCGACTATAATTCTGAGCATCTATGGGTGTTTGTAAATTTATATAGGTGTAAGTGGGTAAGTTGGTCGAGAGTCCTCTTGTACCTGCCTGAGTAACACCTTGGAAAGCAGGGTGTTACATTTGTCTGATCATGTCCAGTTTGTCTATTATAAGTAACAGATAAATTGTAGAGCCATAGATGAAGTTCTTCTCTTACTATTCATCAGACGATGTTCTTTCACCAAGTGAAGTTCTGTCACCAAATGAAGTAGCTTTGTTTATTGTAGGTAATAGACAACTCTTGTTAGTGCAGAAGGCTTCTTCGTAGCAAATAAATTGACTTCGTCTATTTATTTGTCTATAGAGAGCTATAGACGAATTCGTAAGGTGCAGATGAATCCTCTTTCTAGCAATTCGTCTGTTAGTTTTTCTGCTCCAAGTAATAGATAAATTGTAGAGTCGTAGACAATATTTTCTAGCATTTGTCTATTGGTTGGTCTGTTACAAGTAATAGATAAATTGTAGAGCCATACATGAGTTATCTTTTCAGAAGTTTGCTTGTTGGTTTGTCTACTTTAAGTAATAGATGAATTTGTAGATGAATATGGCAGACAAAGAAAGTCATTCATCTGTGGCCAATATGCCACTTGTACTTCATCTGTAGTAAGTTGCAGATGAGTTCCTTGTTCTCCTTTTGGTTTGTGACAGACTTCACATGAGAGACAAATGCTTCATTAGCTTGACTTCATCTTTAGCTCTTCATGTGTCCTAGTTTAGCTCCATTTAGTCTTTGCTTCTGCAATCTAAATTCGTCTTTGTGTTGTGAACAGATATTGTAAGGGAAGAATTTTATCTAGCTTGTCTGTAGAATGATTTGTCTAAGTCATGAAGATTTCTATAGCAGTTGAAACTTTGTTCATAGTGCTCTTTAATATCTCTAGTGTCGGATATATTCTTGATTGAAGTGTGTATGGACCAGCTAATTGAATCATATTTGAATATTTTAAATGCTTGGACAATATGGCTTTTTTCAAAGTTTTAGCATCATTCTTTTTGGTCATTTAGATTTTCTTTCAGTGTAGTGGATCTCCTTGCTGATATATTCTCTATAAACATTGTCCACTATACTTGAGTTGCTTCCCTGTATATCATTTATATTTGTTTTTATAATACTTGAAAACATAACTATCAGTACCATAAGTATTTACTCATATGTTATTGCTCATCATCAAAACTTGGTTGTTTGCCATATATACCATTTGGTTCAATAGTAGGGAAGGACTAGATCACACAGAAGTAGTAAGAAAGTTGAGTACAATTGGTTGTGGTGGTGTTCAATTAGTTTCTGGCTGTGTCCACTTGGTTGATGGCCTCCCTAGCATGGTACAAGTTGATGATAAGTGAATGAAGATATGGATATAGATATGTTAATGTAGAAATGATAATGATACAAATATGAATAGATTCGATGGGATATAAAGAGTATCTTATTAGACTCTTAGTTAGAAATTCTAGTTACTGCTTATGCTAGCATCATGTTAGCATCATGAGAATATTGTATTTATATACATTCTATAGATTATTGATTAATGGCATACCTGCTTACAAAGTTGCCTAGACTCACACTATTTTATTATATTCATTTTTGGCTAATAGGTCTGAAGACGTAGCCCAACAAGGGGTTGGAGCTCTAGAGGGGATAGACTATGATGTTTAGAGTTCTTTGTCTTTTGTTATATTTTGGATTATATTTAAAATGTAATTTTATGAGTTATATCAATGATTTAAATAATGTAAATCTAAAAGGGTAAGAATGATGACAAATTGCATGTCACTACTTTATAGGTACATATGCTTTTCCACACTCTGCATTTATAGTGCAACTACATTTAGGACATTTATGGGTATGTGTGGTTGTTGTATATAGGTCTAATAAGGTAAGCTCAGGGGAGACTCTGGTCATGGGTCCACCTGCTACTGCCTAAGTAACGCCTCAGGAAGGCGGGGCATTACGGAGTGGTATCAGAGTAAGTTTATATTTGATACTCAGGAGGATGGTTGAGATAAGTCCCAAAATTGTAAGAGTGTTGGAAATAAGTAAAAGAGAGACATGCATAGTTTTTGAAATGCTAGAAACATGGGAGAACATTAGTATAAGATTTGAATTGAGACCTTATTTTGATAAGTTGAGTTAATATCTTAATCTAGTGTTGTTATATGATTATATATCCTTCCCTATATAGTAATGGCACCGAGGAAGAGAGTGGACAATGGTAAAGCCCCCATGGTGGAAGAGGAGTTGCCAAGAAGGAATACTCAGACTTGAGCGATGGGGGTTACTATTAGGGAAACTCAGGTGGAAGCCTCCAGGGCCAATGAGATACCGAGATTGACCTAGAATCAAGTTGAAGAAGGATGTAGTGGAGCCTGAGGAAGGCCATGTCAAGGTAGGACCGATAAGAAGAGATAGGCCAGGCACTACAGGTCCTAGTGGTGAGGCAGTTCTGCCTATGTAGGCCCAAACAATGGCACCGAAATTTGGTGCTAAGATGACAATGATAGCAGGTATTGCCTAGACCTTACAAGAACTTGTCCAAACTTAAAGGAGGCACATACCCCAACAGATGGTGGGGCCATGTGCAAGGATAATAAATGTAGAACCAAATATAGGGTAGACATCTTAAAGGCAGCCAGGGATAAGTTTAAGCATGAAAGCTTTACAAAATATGAAGCCTCCAGTTTTCAATGGGCATAGGGACTATCGTGTGGTAAATGAATGGCTCTCTAGTATAAAAAGGGCATTTGCATATATGGAATGCCCTGAACAACATAAGGTATTATATGGGCTCTATCAGTTGGAAGGTGAGGTGGAGCAGTGGTGGCTTACTGAAAAATTGATGGTTCTTAGCAATGGGGCAGGGATGACATGGACTGACTTTAGAGAGAGATTGCTCCGTAGATATGTACCGCTAAGTGAGAAGGCTAAATGGGCTACTGAATTTTTGACATTATTACAAGGCCACAAAACTATAGAAGAGTATGATGGACATGTTGGTCCCGATAGTTAGGCTAAAACCCAAGGGGGGATGGGTGAAGTGGGTACTTTAAAAATTACTTCTCAACACCTTTAGGATTAATTGTCCCTGTAGCAATTAATCACTCAATTAACAAATAAACAAGTAAGTAAATGAATATAATAATTTTTATAGTGGTTCAAGTAAAACCTCTACTCCACTCTTCCAAGAATACTATTCTCTTAGTGTCTTGGGTTCCACTATTCCCAATAGTAGAAATATAATATTGCTCCCAGCACCCTTCTGGATTCCATCTCTAGGGGGCATAAATAGTGCTCCCAGCAATCCTCTAGATTTAAGCTCAAGGGGTTGTATTCATAGTACTCCTAGCACTCTTTTAGATTTTTGATCTAGGGGGTGTGAACAAATAGCTCGTGTTTACACTCAGACAGTCATAGCTCTTCCCGAGTCTAGTCACAACCATTAGCTCAAGGAACCTTACAAGAGATGAATATTAGAAGTTTAAGCACAGAAATTTCTCAGTAAGCATGGGGGTGGATTTCTTAATGTTGAATATAGAAGTAAATGATCTTCCCAAAAGTAGTTGAGAGCTTCAAAGAGAGTTGAGGAAGGTTTGAATGCAAGGCTTTTCACTCTTGAAGAATTGCAGAAGGTTTAGATTAGATCAGTAAATGCTCTCAAGAAGATTTGACTAATTTTCTCAATGCTTCATTGCTTCTTCCTGCTTCCAATGATGCTCCAATTATATCTGCTTTGAATTCTAATCGTTGGAGGTAGGTGAGCTCCATTAATGACAGAAGTCATTCTGATTGGCGTATTTTGAATTCTCTGACTTTTGCTTAATCCTCATATTTTGCAATGCCTGCAACACCATCCTTAGAGAAGAAGATTTCTAGTTTCTTAATAAGCTCTGGTCGAGGTATAGCTACAATGGCTGACTTTTTATTAATATAGAAAAAGCATTATTAATGCTAAGCAAAGATCAATAATCCATTCTGACCATTTCTTATCTTTTACTTATGAAAGACGAAGTATCTGTCTAGTTGTTCATAAGGCAACGTTCATTTGTCTTTATCTTTCATAAGTAGGAGACGAACCATTCTTTCCATTGCTGCCAGATGAATCATCCATCCAAGTGCTTCGCCTTTTCGTTTGTCTGTTGAACTATAGAAGCATGGATGTCTTATTTCTTTAACTCTTCACCTGTTGAGTTGTTTGTTGTGAGTAACAGATAGAGTGTTTGAGTGCAGATGAGTTTTCTTCATGCGTTCATTTGATGGAATATTTCTCTACTTTGTTTATTGATAGCAGACGGTCACTGACGAATTCTTTGCTCTGCTAAACGGGCCTTGCTTCTTATGCTTTGCCTATTAATTGTAGATGATTATTAACTCTCTTATAAAAGACTAAATCTTTCCTTTGTCATACGATCCTTGCTTCTTCCACTTTGTCTATCGTTAGCAGAAGATCATTGGCTCACTTATGATAGATGAAGTCTCTGCTTTACCATACGATCTTTGCTTCTCCGCTTTATTTGTTGATGATAGATGAAGTTTATGTTCTACTGGAAGATCTTCACTCCTTCCACCTTTGTTAGTTCTCATCAAACGACCATTGGCTTAACTATGGTTTGCTTATGATAAATGAGTCTGTTGTGTGCATATTGTCTTGCATCCTTCAGATATAATATTCCACTTTGATAGATGAATGGAAACAGCTGAGTCCTTTTCATTCATGCTTTTTTTGTTACGACACTTCATCTTTTGCTTCTTTACTTGCTCAAGCCTTATCGCCATAGAATCTAATTTTTGTGCTCATTTTTCTTTAAGACCTGTAACTTGATTTTACATGTTAAAATCTTGATAACAACCATTATTACATAATCTTTAATCCAGTTTTGTTTGTCATCGAAATTATGCATTTATGTCAATAGGATAGTTTAGGTCTTTGGTACAATTTGTGCCATGGGCCCAATTAGATTCACTAGAGACAACCCAGAAATTTCGAGAAGGTCCGAGATTGGATATCCAAGAGAAGTTAGCCCCACTTATGCTGATTATATATGAAGATATCCTTGAGCGTGTTCAACTAGTGGAATGGGAGTAGGAGGAGCAGACCAAGTGAGTAGGGACATTGGAAAAGGCTAAGAACTAAGCAGATTAGTATCGTAACATCTAAACCAATATGTAATTATTGTAAGAAATCAGGACGTGTGAAATTTGACTGTCCCATATTGTTAAAGAAGTCTACTAGAAGGCTGACCAAATTAACTCAAGAACAAATGAAGAAAACTAGTCAAGGGTCAAGTTAGACACAGGATTCAGGATAGCGAAGACAACTTCCTTGTTTTCTATGTGGTGAGATTGGTCATATTTGATAGAATTGCCTTAACCAAGGGTAGAGTGATAGTGTAACCTCTCGAGTCCCATCGTAGCCTAAACATGGCAGGGGCCAGATGAGAGGCAGAGGTAAAGGACCTAATGTAGCTCCTGAACATTAGAATGAATAGCATAGACCTCCAATAAAGGATGTAGTACAAGTGACAAATGTTAGGGAAGCTCAAGCCATGGATCACGTAGACATCAATCATCTTTTGGTTTGAAATTGCATGGCATATGTCTTGTATGATCTAGATGCCTCTTAGTCTTTTGTCTCCATTGCATTTATAAATATAGCTGGCTTGTCTAAATACCCCATGCATCATGTGATAGAGGTGTCTACTCCATTAAAAGTGGTTCGCATAACTACAGAAGTATGTTATGAGATACCTATAGTAATTGAGAGTAGACAATTTTATGTTGACCTAATTGTATTGAATATGAAGGGTTTAAACATTATACTAGGTATGGTTTTGCTAGCCAAGTATCGTGCAAAAATTGAGTGTAAAACTAAACAAGTAACTTTAAAGACCCCTGATAAGGTGGAAATTATTTTTAGGAGTTTGCCAAGGGTAAAACTCCTACCCTTGTGTCAGCTATGAAGGCTTTTAGTCTAGTGCAAAGAGGTTGTAAAGCATACTTGGTATCAGCTATCGACACCCATTTAGAGCATTGATCATTGGAGAATATACCTGTAATGTAATATTTTTCAGATGTGTTCCCAGTGAATTGTTTGGATTACCACCTGAGTGGGAAGTAGAGTTTTGTACTAATTTCTAACCTAAGATAAAATTGATATATAAGGTTCCATATCGATAGGCATCAGTAGAACTGGCAGAGTTGAAAATGCAACTACAGGACCTCATTGATAAGGGATTTATTTATCCCAGTGTGTCACCGTCGGGTGCACTGATATTGTTCATAAAAAAGAAAGATGAAAGCCTTCAATTTTGTATTGACTATGGAGAATAAATGATTTGTTAGATCAACTACAAGGGGCTATAGTTTTCTTAAAAATAGATTTATAGTCAGGGTATCATCAAATGAAGATTAAGCCTATAGATGTTCACAAGACTGCATTTAGGACATGCATTTAGGACAAGCTATGGACATTATGAATTTTTGGTAATGCCATTCAGGTTAATGAATACTCAATTAGTTTTCATAGATTTAATGAATAGGGTGTTCAAACCCTACTCGAATCAATTTGTAATTATCTTCATTGATGACATTTTGATTTATTCAAAAAACAAAGAGTAACATGAATCATATTTTGAGAATGGCCTTGTAGTCATCTGCGCCTCTAAAATTTATCTATTACTTACAATAGATAATCCAACAAACTAATTGCTAGAATGATAATTCATCTGTGCTTCTATAATTCATTTGTTACTTGCAATAGATAAACCAATAGATGAAGTGCTGAAAAGATGAATTGTCTATGCCTCCATGATTCATCTATTACTTGCAATGGATACACTTGTAGACAAACTACTAGAAAGACAACTCATCTGCACTAACTAGATTCATCTATTGCTTACCATGGACAAACTAGAAGAAGAAAGGACTTTGTGTGTTGGACAACTGGACAGATACTTTGTTTAACATAATTGAAGATGAGCAATGGACAAGCTAGCATTTATGAGGCTCTTTCCAAATTAATGAAATAATCAACCATTGCAGAAACTCTTACCGATACTTATTAAGAATCAGGAAATCATTTTCTCTAAGGTCAGTATTGCAGGCATTTCAGCATATGAGGATTAAGAAGAATATAGAGAATTTAAATGTGTTAATCAAAATGGTCTTCTATCATTAATGGAGTTCACCTATTACCAATGGTTAGAATTGAAAGCAGTAAAAATCTAGCCTTGTTGGATTAAGAAGATAAGAAGAACAATTGAGAAAAATATTCAATCTCTTCTTGAGAGCATTTACTGAATTGAGCCAAAACCTTTTGCATCTTTCAAGAGTCGTGAGCCTTGCATTCAAACCTTTTTCAACTTTCTTTGAAGGATCCCAACCACCTTTTGGGAAGATAATTTACGTCTACATTTAATCTTCATAAATCTTCCCCTGTGCTTATTGTGAAGGGTCTATTTAAGTGCTTTAACTTTTGATATTCATTCATTGTAATTTCCTTGAACGCGGTTGAGGCTAGACTATAAAAAAAGCCATGATTATCTAAGTGTAGACAAAAGCTATTTATCTATGCCCCCTAGAGCTAGAATCTAGAAGAGTGCTGGGAGCAGTGTGTTTATGCCCCCTAGAGTTAGAATCTAGAAGAGTGTTGGGAGCACTGTGATTACACCTCATTGAGTTGGAATCCAGGAGAGTGCTAGGAGCACTATAATTATGCCCCCCTAGAGCTAAAATCTAGAAGAGTGCAAGGTGCACTAGTTATATTTCTACTATTGGAGATAGTGGAACCCAAGATAATAAGAGGAGAGTGGCCTTAGAAGAGTAGAGTGTTATCTTGAACCACTATAAAAAGTCCTATTTCTTATATATTTGTGAATTGATTAAGTGATTGGATTGACTGTTAGAGGGATGTTTGATCTTAAAGGGGTTTAGCAAAAGTTTAAGTACCCAATTCACCCCTCCCCTCGTGTGCCTAAGCTTTGGGGCCAACAGGGTGTAGTACAATTTGGCACTAAAGGAAAGTTGTGCACGAGATATATAGGCCCGCATGAGATTTTGGAATGGATCAATAAGGTAGCCTATCGGATAGCATTGCCACCATTAGTGAGTGGAATCCATGAAATGTTCTATGTGTCATCTCGAAGGAAATATGAGCTTGATACTCCCACATATTGGCATGCAAAGAAATCCAAATCAAAGATAACTTATAGTACATAGAACAACCAATCTGAATCATGGATAGTAAAGAGAAATAATTGACGAACAAGGTTATTCATCTCATAAAGGTATAGTGGGATCATCACACTAAAGAAGCAACCTGAGAACTAGAAGAGCTAATGAGAACAAAGTATCTCTACTTATTTACTTAAGTTTTAAGGTCAAAACTTTTCATCAGGGGGGTGGAATGTGAGGCCCTAAAATTTTTAGAAATTACATATGGGGTCAACAGTTTGTAAATGGACTATGCATAGGTAACTTGGGAATTTGGAAGGAAATTCTTGATAAAAATAGAAAATACAGGTGGACATGATTGATGGGTTGTATATTGTGGTGACTTAGAAGGAAATACTATGAGAAAAGTGGACAAAAAGCGTCACAAGTGGGCTGCATGCTTACTTGGTTGTGTGTGTTGATGGATCACCATAAGAGGTCGAACTTAAAATGCTCCACCAACCCCCATTTCCAACCCCATACATTTCTAGTTGTCCCATTCATTCCCAAGCTCTAGTAAAACTCTTTTTGGCATGGATTTTTAAACTTTAGTTAGGGAAATTAACGGCAAGCAACATAGCAATAATTCAGCATCAAGAAAATATCGATTTTGGTAGAGTGGATTAGTGGAAGTTGGAGGAAAACTAAGGATTTCACTCCACACCTCACATTTGGAGGGTTCTAGTTGGAGGAAAGTGAGTGGTAAGTAATTTCCATAATAATTAATCATCAACCATCAATTCTAGTAGATAGATTTTATTAATTATAGTTTACGAAATTGATTTGAGAATTGAAAAATTGGGAAGTTGGGGAAAAATGAATTAAGCTGTGAAAAAAATGTTTTGAATGTGAATTTCACTATGAATTTAATTAAATCATGCTTATGTCTGGTTCGAGTAGAAGCCCTAACTCATCTATGGCAAAAAATGTGGAAATCAGAAGTTCCATATGAAATGTTTGGTAAAATGACACTTAGAAGGGTGTGGTATGATTAACCCTTGTCATCGATTCACTAATTGCCCTTTACTCAATAATCGAATTGAGTATCTGAATGTAACACCCTACCCTCCTGGGGCTATTACTCCATTTTATACTGCAAATACACATGATTATACCATGATTTTCCCACTTCCAGAGTGGGGTTGCTTTGATACCATTTCCTAGTTGACCTAATTTCTATAGAAAATCGGACAGAGTCTCCCCTAAAAGTGGGGTAGTCCACCTAGTGTACAAGCATTCAACATTTGTGACAATACATTTTCTCAATTAAAATTCATAAATAAGAAATAAAACACTCCACAATTCACCTTCACACCACCCCTAACTCCATAGGCCCCATCCCCAAGATTGCGGCTACATCATGATGGCAATGCATTCACTTCTCCACCATACACATCTGTCCCCATACATCATCCACATCATACTCCATTATTACACTGACATTCCTATAAATTTTAACCATACATCATTGAATCTTCAATACATGATATACATCATTAGACATGAATTAATTACAATCACCCATATATATAAGATGGAAATTTCTCAATTTTAATATAATTTTAAAATCATATATTCAACTGTTATGCTTCCATACTAACCTTCACTTTTCTCTAGTCTTGATCTATCAACTAGAAAAGGTTTAAACAAAAGAGTGAGTCCGAGCAAACTCAGTAAGTAGGTGTGAATTCCAAAAATAATTAACAAACTAGGGATCTATCAGGCATCCCGAAATCCATCCATAATTGCAAGTCATCATATATAACAATCCAAGCCATCTAGGCATGGCCACATTCCAATATATAACAATTGAGTACACTATTTGAATATATATTATAGAAAATCACATCAATTCATGCCTTTTGGGATAATTTCATATCCCTAAATCATATATTTAAACATTCATACATAAGGATAATCACAATGATCACAAGCATGGGATGTCTACTATCACCTTTATCCACACATTAAGTAGAAAATAATAGCATTACAAAAGTCACATAACTTGGGACTTTCGCTAATCTCACTTCACAAGTACAATCACCAATCATATGACAGTATTAGGATGTTCAAAATCCCATTTAACTCATATACACAATCAATCCTTTACACATGCACATATCATTGTAACCTAAGAACAATCATGGAATATCACTTTATCACTAAATCATCATAAAAAAATAGTCATGGGATACTTCCTATCCCTTAACAACCATTGAATCTAAAACACACAAGCCCATTACAGTACAATAGGATGTGCACTATCCCTTCAACCATTCATGCAATTATATAAGTACACCTACTTACTTGTACAAGGAGTCCTCAAACTTGACTCTTCAAATCAACATTCCATCTACCCTATACATAACATATACATCACATATATGATATATATATATATATATATCTACATGACAATTTCTTATCGATACAAAGAAATACACTAACCAATTGTCAAGATTTAAGCCTAAATGAATTTACACATAAACTCTAAAAATTATATCTCAATTCCAATAACTCTACTTTATCCCTAAATTTTTCTTTTGGTCTAAACATTATAAATAAAATACTATCAAAATTTAAAGTTAAAATACTTTAAATTGAGCATATTAAAAATAAAATATGAAAATAAAAAAATGGGAAAATTTATTTTAGCTATGTTCCACTTAAAAGTTTTTTTGTAGGTGCCAAATAACATAATTAACCTTGTGTTAAATATCAGGTCAAAATACCTTAAATTGGGCAAATCAAAAATAAATTACGAAAATCACAGAAAATTGGGCGAAATAGCAAATTGGGCAAATTTTTGGGTATTTATTTCTAGGATTTTTTTGGACCATCAAAAATTGAAATTTTTCCATGAAAATTTTTATATTTCTTATTTATCATATAGCAATGACACATATTTTTATATTCACAAAATCAACCTATTTCATAGGGTTTTGATCAAGCTTGAGATAGGTACATATTAAGGCATTTGAATGTAATACACATATTTTGTTTCAATATAATAAACAAACTATTTCCAATGTTTTCTCAATGCAATTTAATGTTGGGACATACCCCTTAATCACCCTTTAATCATCCTCTAAAACTCAGCCCTATACATAATGAACATTGTAGTAAATTATGGCACAGGTACATCAACCCAATTTAATGTCCTGCATTCAACACCTTGCTATCTATTTTAATTTCCTTCAATCTGAAATCTATTTGGGCCCACCAACTATATTAGGACCTTAATTAATCCATGATTTATCCCTATAAATTTAGCTAAATTACTTAGCTAAATTCCATTAAAATTAGCCCATACAATTTCTGGATAGCAAGGTTTTCTTCCATCTAAAAAATTTTCCCCCATTGCAATTAATCCATGTCCTAATTTAATTAATCCATAATCACACATGATTATTACTAATTACAATTGTAATTCATCTTTGAAAATTCCAACAAACCCTAATTAATCCAAGGTTGTTCTATAGCAAAAATTTCAGCAATATGTTTATAAATCTAGCCCATAAACACCATTAGCAATTTGTTTTGATTAAGTCCTTACCTTTCAATTGAGTTTCCCTTGGTGGGTCCCATAAATCAGTAGCAAATCTTCAATTTTGGATAACTACGACTCTTTGAATCCAAGAGAAAATCAATGCTTTCAGCCGCAAATCACCCTAACTTTGATTCCCATGAATTTCTTCTAAGCAAAATAGGTTAATTTGGTGAATTGGGAGAGGTGGAAACGGCTGAAGTTTTGGGTAGCAATGTCTCATACATGAAAATGAGATGGGAGAAGGGTTGTTGCTATCTCTTATTTGCATAAATAGTTGGATAGTCTGCTGCCCTATAACATGTCATACATGTGCACCTCTCTTGAGATTTTTCAAACCTCCTTTAATCCCTTCATTTGACATATTAGGGCTGCCCACTTTGTAAGTCATATGTCCACATTAATTTCTCACTTATTAAACATGCCATTTCCCATATTTTAATTTTTTTTTGATTAAAATTGAATTAAATTGAAATTTACCAAAATTTACTAGCATGCTTGATATTTCACCTTTCTACCTACGCTTTTTTTTCTCCACTTGTTAAACATTGATTAATGTGTGTCCTCCTCATCCTCACATTATTATGAATATTCCATCCATTTTCATAATTTTTTCAAAATAAATTTTAATATTTTTCAATACATACATATCCGGCATTCCACCCATTTAATTTCATTTTCTTCTCACTTAAATCATTTATTTAACACATGTTGATACATTCCCAACCTCATCCTCATATTTATATTACTAATCTATTCAATTCCATAAATTTTCCACAATAAATTTCTCAAAAATTAAATTATACTTCAATATACTCCATGCCGAACCGACAAAAATTAACAAGAATGAAAATTCACGTATCTGAAATTTTTAGGGTCTCACACTGAGTAAACCCTAGTAGGGGCTACATTATGAACTAAGGATAAGATCTAAGTTAAATGTGATTAATAAATAGGGATTGCACTTAAATGTTAATAGCATATATATCTTGAGTGTAGGATACATAAAGTGGTGAATTAACATTGAAGTTATGATGCTTGAGGTGAAATAGGACATGACGTTGGATATTGAGGTAAGCAGGGTTCATTTGTTCATGTTTTTGAAATTAAAATGTTATAAATAATCATTCTAGGCCCCTTATAGAGATTTTATGATGAATTGTTTTATTATACCTTGACTGAGTTTTAAATGTTATAAATTTTATTGTATGAGAATTGGAAATGAGCAAAATAAGATTTTTGTCTATTGTTTATGAAAATTAAAGGCTAGTATATAACTGGTTAGATACTTGAGTTAGTATGAATAGTATATTTAGCATATAACTCATGATATTTTCGCTTGTGATTAAGATATTGCCTGGTGTATGATGATTCAACATTATGCATGTAATTGAGCCATGTGGTAGGTGGAAATATGAGGTAAAATGATGCTTAATTAAGATGTTTAAATATGGTAAATAATGGAGTAAAAGAAGGTGTAAGTAGGGGGGAAGAAAACAGACTTGTGAGAATGGGCAGCAAATTGGGCACCGTAGTGTCAGAGCATGAAATGTGCAAATAATGCAAGCAGGAAATTGGGTGTTGCAGCGCTGGAATGGTATGGTTGAAAAATAATTTTGTATATATTTAATTAATGTAATTATTTGGGGCTTTTGCTAAGTTCTTTACTAGTTATTGTAAGCCACAATTGAGAGGTTTCAAAGATGTAAAACTAAGATGTTAAAGAGGTTAGTTAGAGGTTTCAAAGACATTAATATATGATGTTGAAAATATTAGAAGTACATGTAAGTGTTATGACAATGATATATTCCCAAAGTATCATTTCGGTGACTTTGGGATTTGAGTACCTGCCAAGATAGTCTATTTGGTCATTAGTAATTCCGCCCATAAAAGGGCAACATTTAGTGATACCGCCTATAATTGCAAAGAGGCTCGCCTATTGTGGGAGACTCCTCTAATTACTTAGTAGGTGTGAATGGAGAACTTATGATCACTCGGTTGCAGTGAAGGTGGGACACCAAAAGCCATATTGATGATCATATGGTCATGGATCTCATAGCATCTATAGCCGGGGTTGTAGGGAAGGACAGGATCACACCAAAGTTGTAACAAAGTTGAGTCCACTTGGTTGTGGCTATAACAACTTGGTTGTAGCTGTGTTCACTTGGTTTTTGGTTGTGTCCACTTGATTGTCATTGTGTCCACTTGGTTTATGGCTATGTCCACTTGGTAATGGCCTCCCGAGCATGGATATAGATATGTTAAGGTAGAAATGATAATGATCAAAATATGAGTAGAGTCAATGGGATATAAAGAGTATCTTAGTAGACTCTTAGTTAGAAATTCTAGTTACTGCTTTTGTTGACATCACGTTGACATCATGACAGTAGTTCCATTTGTATGTGTGAGATTAATGTATATAAATACCTTCTATCTATTATTGTAATTGCATCCCTGATTACTGAGTTGCCTAGACTTACCCTGTTTTATTATATTTGATTTTAGCTAACAGGTCGGAAGATAGCCAAACGAGGGGTTGGAGCTCAAGAGAGGCATAGACCATGATGCTTAGAGTTCATTATCTTTTGTTATATTTTGGAATGTATTAAAAATGTAATTTTATGAGTTATATCAATGATGTAAATAACATAAATCTAAAAGGGTAGGAATGATGATAAATTGCATGTCAGTACTTTAGCAGGTATGTATGCCTTTTAACACTCTACTTTTATAGTGCGACTATGATTTTTAACACTCTACTTTTATAGTACAACTACGATTTTGGGCATCTATGGGTATGTGTGATTGTTGTATACAGGTCTAATAAGGAAAGTTCAAGAGAGACTCTAGTCATGGGTCTTCTTGCTATTGCTTTAGTAACACCTCAGGAAGGCGGGGCATTACATTAAACACATGCATGCATTTATTAATCCTTAAAAATTAAAAATCATTAATCAAAATCATAAATCAAGCCCATCCATGCCCACAGCTCGGCCCATAACCTGAGTTGCCCCGTGATAGCAATAAAAAAAATTAGAATATTTTACATCCATTCACAATTATCATTATGACATGCAAATACATTTCATGCTACCGCATTTTAAATATTTTAGATACAATCATTTACAAATACATAACAACAATACAATCCCAGTGTATCATACTAAGATTAATAGTGTCTTCAGATCAGCTCACAAGCACAAACTTGCAGTTTGCTCCATTATCTGTCCTTCCAACTAAAAAAATAGAATTAAAAGGCGTGAGTCCAAGCAAACTCAATAAGTAAGCCAAATAGAAAACATCAGTAAAATAGCAGCATGTTCATAATCAGATCATGAATATATATCTCATAATGTAATCCTACGAATATAATCATGAGGGTCAAGTCCTCATTATTCTAATGTACTTATTTCACCATTCTTTGAAATTATATCTCACAAATCGAACATAGTATATACTTTTGGATCACTTTGATATCTTATACCATAATAATGCCATGTCAGCACTTCATATCTTAACTACGCCATTCAGGCACAACATATATTATAACTATGCCATGTAGGCATAGAACAATCTATGTATCTCATGATGAAATAGTTCCCATTCCATGATTATATACAATGACATAATATAGTACCCAACCTACTCTTGGAATTCATAATCCCCATGCATGTAATTATCAGGAAATACTCACTATCCATTTTTCTCTACACATCCATTTGCATTTACATGCCATACTACAACATAATGGGATATTTTCCATCCCCATTCATTAATACATTCACTTACGTGCAATAAAAACAAGATTATGGGACATAAACCATTGCCAATCATGCATACATCATATATATACATCACAAAACAAAGATTCATGGGATATCCTATATACCCACCCATACAGACATGCTTGTATACAAACAATTCCATTCAACAGGAGAATTGTTATCCCCATTTAGCAATACAGCAACTTGAAAATAGGGCCTACTTTCCTTGAATGGAGGTCGATTCCATAACTCCTCAACTCAACCTTTTCGTTTCCAATCAGTGCTTCGATAGTCCTACACAAATTACATAGGCCATAATTCAACTTATACCTATTTCTTATATAAGATTAGTTCCAATTAAGTCATTTCAAGTTATTTAAACATAATTTCTAAGTGTCAGAATCTATCCATTCTTGGGATGATTTCTAAGTGCATTTCCAAGTGCATTTCTATTACAAAGTTTCACTTTAATATCACCCATGTGGCTGCTTTCACTTTAATATCACCCATATGGCTGCTTGACTTTAATCTCTTAGACCCCTTTATCCAATACCTTCATTACTTTGGTTTAATGCCAAATTCATGGCTCATTTAATGGTCAATTAATAGCTGTAATAGAACTAGTCAATCACTTCATGTCTTTCATTGTAGTATTTTGTCAAACACCTTATATGCATAAGTTATACTATTAATTTCAACAAGATTACAGTAGGTCATTTACATTGTCACCATGATACAATCGATATTTAGCATATATACCATTAAAACAACTCTATTTCCTAATCACTGACCCTATCAAAGCAAGTTAATCCAATCCCTTACACTAAAAAATAAGTCAATCCCTCATCCCACTTCATTAGGGTTTTAGGGTTTTCATCAAACCCTTCACACATACTTTATTGCTCATATTGCATTTCATTGAACATTTGGCATACATTATTTAAATTATAACATTTCAATAAGGTTTTTAATGGGAATTTCACCTCCAATATCACATATCCATCATGCTAAACAATTTAATTGTCAAATCCTCATAAACAATCCAATTAACTCACTTAACCCAATCAATTTGGGGTTTAATTACTTCATACACGAAAGCCCTTTTTTTATCCCAATTAGGTGATGGTTCTAATTCAGATTTTTATGTTCAAACGCCCCAAAACTATTGTAAACAAGGGATTACCTAATTTTCCCATGAAATCCCTAACAATCCCCTTCAATTTCCCATGCAAAACCATTGTTCACGAAACCCTAATATGACTAAATTATCAAATCGAACAGGAAAAAGGGCTTACCTTGTCAACACAAGGAGTTGGCTCTAATCTTCAAAGATCCCTCATGGTTTGTAACAAAATAGGATTTTCTTCTTCTTTCCATTATTCCAATGGCTAAAAATTAATTAACAGTCATTTTCCCAAAAAAATCCAATGAAATTCCTCCAAAAACCCCATAAATAATGCATGAATTTGCCTAGCAAGACCCTAGCAAAAACCAAAATTTTGAAATTAATTAGGGAAACTATTTACCTTGATCTTGTGGGTTGATTCCTTGTTAGAAATGAAAATCCACTTCAAATCTCCAACTTCTTCCACAAACTACTACAAGATGGGTTTTTGATGGGAAAAACAAAATTTTCCCTCTCCTTCTCATGTTTAAAGAGGAGGGCTTTAAGCTCCAATATGTGGTGATTGATTGCATGGCAAAAGGATGATTTTTCCTAGTGAAATGTATGTGGAAATTGGCATGGGAGCTGGTGCAACAATGGGGGCATGAGAGAGAGAGGAAGGGAGCAATGAAATGGGACAGGAGAGGGTGATGGAGCATGTAACTTATTTTCTCTTCTTGTGCTCTAGAGGTGCACGCACCACCATATACACTTGCACCTCATAATTGCCTCAAATGCATGAATATCATAATCTACATGTCGATAAATATCCTAAATATATATAAATTAATTTCATAATGAATTCTCTTAATTTAATTAGGGATAATGTCGTTTAATCATAATTGTCATGCCTCAATCAAATTATGGGTCATTACTCACCCACTTGATATTTAAGCCTCAATTTTACATAAAAATCAATAAATCATTTGTAAATTCTACATTATATATATATAATTACAAATTTCTAAAATTATTTTGCATAAATAATACACAAAATTTCAAAATTATCAAGTTTAATCTTGTCATCTGCGTCCTTGAATATCCACTAGAAGCAATTTCAATAAACTGGGTATAACTTCCTTATACGATGTCCAAATCATGAGATTCTTAATTAGTTGGAAAGGTAATTTCAAGGAATACAACTTTTATGTTGAACACATTTTCTAATTTATCCTCCATTATGAGTCATTTGGCATAAAAGTGACACCTTTTTCCGATTATGCTCAAAACACAAATTAACTTCAAAATTTTCTTCCCATATGAATATAATCAATATGGATGCATCAAAATAAACAATTTACCCTCTCAAATTAACATGTATAATGTCATATAATCATCCCATACATGGAATTTCATAACAACATCATCACAACTTAATATATTTTTATACATTTTGACCTCCCATGATAATTCAAGAAAAATTTTGCAAAAGTTTCCTCATTTTTAACACCTTGGGTGTTACAACCAAGAATAAAGTGTACACATATAGACCTCTAGAGTTATTACACTGTAAGGCCTTGAAAATTTTCAAAAATGCAAATTTTTGTTATTGTAAAGTTTCGGTAATTTTTGCCGGGTCGACAGATTGTATAATT
>JAYJMB010052278.1:0-28783 GCA_036873735.1 Pouteria campechiana
CACTGCTGGTCACGCGTGGAGGGCCGTCGCCGGTCGGAGCTGGCTGTTTGGGCGGACGTGCGTCGTGGTGGGGCGCTACTGTTGCCGTTGGCAGCGAAACGTGCCACCGGCCTTGTTGTCGTTCGCTGGTCGGATGTGGGGGGTGCTGCTACCTGCTGCACCGCTCGTCGTCCTCCGTTGCTAGCCGGCCGATAGTCGGACGCACGTGGTCGGATGCCCTGTTTGTGGCTGCCACAAAATAGGGCAGCCGACGCATGCTCATGTAATGTGTTCCACGCCGCTGCCGGTTGGCAGCGGGACGTCACTGCCTGCCGGGTTGCTGTCACGCCGACGCTGTCCGTAAGAGGCGTCGCTGCCTACGCTGCTGCTGGTGATGCCCCTCGCCGCCGACGATGGCAGCAGCACCCGCCGGACACCCTATTTTGCGGCGACCGCGAACAGGGGCATCGTAGCACGCTCGCCCGTCGTCATCCGTTGCCGACGCTGTCCACCGGCGCAGTCAGTTGGCCGTCTTCACGCTGCTGCTGACGACGGGCGCTGCTGCCTGCATTCATTTTACTGGCATCGTCAGCGAGCCACTCCACGTCGTAGTCGACGTTGCTCATCATGCTGTCGGCGGGTCGTTCCGTATTGCTGCCGGCGCTCCTCGCGACACCTCCAACGTTGCTCGTGTCGCTGCCAGTCACGCTGCCGGCCGATCGAGCAGCTGTCCCGTTACAACCATCTGACGCTTACATTTCATTTTTTCATGGCCCAACAAACCCCTAAACTCACCCATAGCTGTCAAGGACTATAGTCGCATCATGATGGCAATAGACATAACTAGAATCACATATCCATCCACAGTATTATAAATATTTATCACTATGACATGCCAATACATCTCATTATAAATCATTTGAAATTTTTAACTATAATTATACAAATACACTATAAAATTAAAATCTCAATTCATTAGACCACAAGAAGGCATCTTCAACTCTCACTTATAAGCCCCAACCCACAGTTGGGTTCCATTGTCTGACTTGCCAACTAAAAATTTAAAATAAAGATGTGAGTCCAGGCAAACTTAGTAAGCAGGTAGAATAAAAAGCAATGATCAATCCAAAAATGGCATATTTCAAACCAAACCATGAGTACAGACATGACAATGCAATAATATTATAAGACCCAAGACCTCATTATTCTAACATAACATTCTACACCATTCTATCATATTTATATATCACAAATGTCACATCTTTATTATACATAATATATCCCATCATTTGGGTGTATAATATTATCGTAGTGTCATCTAGGCACTACATATCAAGTCTAGGCCACTCTGGGCATCTCATATCATTAATGTGCCATGTAGGCATATCATACCATAATTATGCCATGCAAACCTATTATATCATATCTATGCGAATATTACATCAAGGGCAATTCATTTACTATACCCATGTACACCATTATGGAATGCTTATTATCATATAACAAATTCTAGTATACTTTCTATCCCTCATCAATCCGCACACTCATAAGAATCATGGGATACTCTCTATCCTAATAAATAACACATTCACATCATACAATAACCACCAGCCATTGCAAACTAAGGGATGCTCGCTATCTCTAACATTCATGCATTCAAACAAGGGAATAAACATCATTTTATAAAAGATCGTGTGATATTCTTTATCCTCATCAATCCATGTATTCGAATAACATAACAAAGATCATTCTATACAAAGCATAGGATACTCTCATCAACAACATCTAAATTTAACACATCATTACAATTCACAATAAATTAAAATAAACATCATTCAACCAAACGATGGGATATTTACTATCCCCAACTATTTAAACATCCCCGTAATTCAATAAACATCCTTGAAAACATGGTGCCCATATTTATGGGATACTCATTATCCTAATAATCCACACATTCACATGTGTAAAAGAGAAAAGGCTATTTATCTTAATGAAGAATTATCTTACAACTTCTTGAGTTTCATGCCTTCCCATGCTACTCAATGGTCCTACGCATACAACAACTCCTTTCATTTACCAAAGTGACTTTAACTAACTCATATCAAGCTAATGAATTATAATTTCTAAATACTATAACCTATCCATTGATAAGTCTATATACCTTTCAAGTGCATAGCTACACTCTAACATTAGCCATTAATTCAACCAATTTGCTGCTTAAACACTTTATGTACAAAAGCCCTTTCCAACCTCTAATTAGTCATTATCCAAAAATCAGATTTCTCAACCTCAACAAGTCCTAAAACACTATAATTAATTAATTAAGCATTTTTCCCATGAATCCATACCATTTTCCCCAAAATCACTGTTCACGGCAGTATGAAACCCTAATAAGGAAAAAATTATGAAATTAATTGGGGAAAACCAACTTACCATTGTTTTTGTGCATGGTTTCCACCATAGAAAACGAAGCCAGCCCCAAATCTTCACAATCCACCATGGGTGGTAGCAAAACAGAGTTTCCATCTTCGTTCCCCATCCAAATGGCTAAAACCTAGGCTTAGATGAATGCTTGGGGGATTATATGCCTAAATCATCTTGTTTCCTAACTAAATGAACAATAAATTAGAGCATGAATAGAGCTAGGGCAGAGGTTTTGGGGGTGGGAGAAGAGGGGACATCAAATGAAAAGAAAATGGGTTGAAACAGCTCTTAAAAAGTTGAATTTCCCAGGCTTCGGTGCGCCACCAACTTACCGGCACCGCAGCACCAAGACTGCTGGACGCTGCCATCTAGCCCTTTCATAATCTGGCGTCGCAATGTTGGTTTGGCCACCATGGCACCCATGCCGCTACCTCCATGCTGTTTGATTTTTTTTCATTAGTTTTTAACTATTTATTTCATGACTTTTTCTCATATTAATAAAACATGGATTGTTTCCATAATTATAAGATTAAAATGCACCATAATATCCTTTGAATAACTACTAAACAACTCATGTAATGACTTACATATACATGTAACTTTTACAATTCTTTTAACTCATAGAAACTATATATACATTTGAACCCTTTTATTTCCAAATAAATTTGTCTCACTCCAATAATTATCCAAAATCAACACCCTTGGTGTTACACTATCCCTACCAATACAGTTATTGTTGGATTTTCTCTAACTATGGCTCCAATTTTGCAACTTGCTTCTTACTGGATCACTCTTCCCCAACCATTTTCAAGAACAAAACCAAGGAAGAAGAAGATTTTGGGGAGTAGTGTAAATAGAATTCTTGATGCATCTTAAGAAGCTTACCATCAAGTACTTCAACTGCACTACAAATTATTTTTACCTTTCAGGATCTTGATCGTGGATCACAATCCTCCTCTAACTTGAACTTGTGCTTTGTTCATGTGGGTAGCTTTGGTCTAATTTGAGTCTCTCACTTAGGTGACTGATGTTAATCTCAAACCTTGGGTGACCACAGTGATTGAGTTAAGCTCTATTTTTCTAACCTTGATGTAGTAAGCCCAATCTTGTAGCTTTAGATTCTCATCATTTCCTTACAATGGTCATTAGTTGAATTCATTGACGGATGTTGTGTTGATCCCACACTAATAGCAAGCACTCAAGAGTGGATGACTTGAGTGTTTTAAAACTAAAATCCAAACAGGTAAAGGAAACCAATCAATTATGCTTATACAAGAACATGAAAATAAGAAACACATAAGTACAAGGACATAAGAAAGAATAAAAAGATTTATAGTGATTCAAGCCAGTCCTTGGCTCTGCTCTCCTCTCCAAGATTTATATGGGTTTGAGGGTTATGATTTATATGGGTTTGAGGGTTATCTAAGTTGTCAACCTAAAAACTCAACTTATTAAGCAACTCCATTGGTAAATTGGTTGTCAACCTAAATTAATAAAATAATAAAACTTTAATTCCCAATCAACTAAACAATTAGCTTAATATCTATTCATATATGAAAGTAAAGTCAATCTATTAAATAATTAGAATAATTAGATATTGGTAAGTTCTAATATATTGATAAATTTTAACTGTAGCTTGATTACTTTTTAATTTTATCTAACTCAACTCATTTTCAAGTTATTAGCGTTGAACTAAACCTCCTTGGATTGATTTTGATAATGAATATGTTTAATCAACCAAATTTTGATGATGAGCAAAAACATTGAGTGAATGATTTAGGCACTGATAGTTATGTTCCCTAGTATTGCAGTGATAAGTATAACATATATTCAAGGAAATAACTTAAATTCAGTGGACAATGCAAATAAGATAATATTAGAGACAAGACTGACCAGGTATCAAAAGAAGAAAATATAAATACTCAAAAGAGAAAGAATGACACTAAAACTATTGGTCCCATAATATAGCTAGACTCACGCAACATACGAAAGTGATTAAATGCACTACAAAGACAATGACTAACAAAATCAGAATGCAGAGTTTATAGTGGTTTGACACTCTTTACCTACTCCACTCTCCAAGTCACAATCACAGACTTGGGTTCCACTAGTCAACTTAGTCCCAAAGTTAAAGTGGTATAGATATTGTTCTATGGACTTACACCTCCAGGTGATAATATAGACGAATCAATTTCACAACTTGTAATGATTCAAGTATCTTAGTTTACAACCCAAACTAAGGTACAATCAACATAATAGAGAATATAATAAGAAAATCTTACAACCAATTCAACCATCAGGTGACTTTAGTGTTTCTATTTATCCAACCTTCATTTACCTGCAAAACCAATGTTAGAATTTCTGCATAACCTTGACCTCTTGATTTTCTCTTGATCACACAATACGATTTCACTCTCTTTGGCATACTTATTCTACTTCAACATTTCTCCCATTAATATAGATGTTTAATTGTTGGGAGATTATCTCTCAAACGAGGTTGAAGAAAATGTCAAATTGCTTCAAAATTGGATCTTTGCAACTGCTAGCAATGGTTCTAAAACCAACGATGTTTTACCCAAAAATCATTGAAGTTTTACCAAAAACTATCAATGTTTTCCTTCATAAAGAAATTCATTGAAGTTTAACTTTGCCAGACTTCTCTCTGACTGTAAATCCATCAAGGTTTTGACTAAGTACAAACTTTGTCAGATTTGCATCTGTCGAGGTTGTACTTCCAGGATATGTTGCTGACTATTAGCATAAATGCATGGTTTCAATGACAAACAAAACTTAATTAAAGGTTATACGCTAATAATTATTGCCAAAAATTTAGCATGCAGAATCAAGTTTAGACCTTATAGGGAAATGAACACAGAGAAGATATTCCAAGGCGTCAATCTATCTAACTGAAAAGACAAATAGCTTGGGTGAGTGCAGAACCAAGAGACAAAGCATCGCTATGGTCAAATCTCAAATGAAAAGGAATCAACTGAGCCACTATTTGAATGCAAACCAATGAGCATACAATAGACTTCATTTGTCATAAGTAAGTCATAGTCGAATAACTTACTAAGAAAATGATCATCTATTAAAACATACAAATGCAAAGTAATAGAGTTTGTTTACGCCTTTAAAATTCATCTGCCACTTTCAATAGACAATCCAATAGATGAACTGGTGGAAAGATAATTCGTTTGCATCTCTACAATTCATCTGTTGCTTGCAATAGACAAACCAACAGACGAACTGCTGGAAGGATGATTCATCCATGCCTCTACAATTTGTCTATAACTTGCAATAGACAAACTAATAGATGAATTTCTAGAAAGATAATTCATCTGCACTTCTATAATTCATTTGTTACTTAGAATACGCAATCCAATAGATGAAGTTCTGGAAAGATAATTCATCTATGCCTCCATGATTTATCTATTACTTGCTATTGATAAACCAACAGACAAACTGCTAAAACGATAACTCATCCGCACTAACTGGATTCATTTGTTACTTACCATGGATAAACTATAAGACAAAGGGGCTTTATTTGAGGGACAACTGGATAGATACTTTGTCTGTCATAAGTGAAGATGAGCAATGGATAAACTAAATCATTGGTCTTCATCCAGCATTAATGAGGCTCTTTCCAAATTGATGAAAGAATCAGCCATTATAGAAACTAATACTTATTAGGAATTAGGAAATCATCTTCTCCATGGTCGACGCTGCAAGGATTCCAATAGACTAGGATTAAGTAGAAGATAGAGAATTCAAATGTGTTAATCAAAATGGTCTTCTATCATTAATGGAGTTCACCTACTACCAACCGCTGGAATTCAAAGTAGTTATAAATGCAGCATCATTAGATCAAGAAGATAACAAGGACAATCGAGAAAAATGTTCAATCCCTTCTTGAGAGCATTTATAGAACTGAGTCAAAACCTTCTAAATCTTTCAAGAGTCGTGAGCCTTGCATTCAAAGTCGTGAGCCTTGCATTCAAACCTTCCTAAACTTTCTTTGAAGGCTCCCAACCACCTTTCAGGAAGATCATTTACTTCTGCATTTAATCTTCAAAAATCTTCCCTTATGCTTATTATAAAGTATTTGTGCTTTAACTTTCAATATTTATTCATTGTAATTTCCTTGAGCTATTAATTGAGGCTATACTCAAGAAGAGTTATGATTGTCTGAGTGCAGACAAGAGCTATTTATTTATACCCACTAAAGTAAAGCTAGAATCTAGAAGAATGCTTAGAGCATTATGTTTATGCCCCCTAGAGCTGAAATCTAAAAGAGTGCTGAGAGCACTATGGTTACACCTCCTAAAATTGGAATCTAGAAGAGAGATGAAAGTACTATGTTTATGCTCCCTAGAGATGGAATCTAGAAGAGTACTGGGAGCAATGTTTTTATGCCCCCTAAAGCTGGAATCTAGAAGAGTGCTGGGAGCACTATGTTTATACCCCCTAGAGTTAGAATCTAGAAGAGTACAAGGTGCACTGATTGTATTTCTACTATTAGAGATAGTGGAACCCAAAACACTATGAGGAAAGTATCCTTGGAAGAGTGGACAAAAGTGTTAACTCGAACTGCTATAAAAATTCCTGTGTTTTATTTACTTGTGCATTGATTGAGTGATTGGATTGATTACTAGAGGGACATTTGATCCTAAAGGAGTTTGGAAAAAAAATTAAGTACCCAATTACCCCTTCCCTTTTGTTTATTTGCCTAAGCTTTAGGACCAACAAGTGGTATAAGAGTAGACTACATAAATACTTGTAGTGATCTAATGGCAAACTCATCATCCTCTTCTCAAATATTCGTGAAGGGGAAATCATCTAAACAGCCACCCTTATTTGATGGAACCAACTTCGCTTATTGAAAGTTAAGGATGAAGCAATTCATTATAGCCAATTATATGGAATCTTCAAAGGCCATTAAAATAGGAGTCACTCATCGTACCACTGAAATAAGTACATGGACTAAAGAGAAGGCCATCTCAATTCAAAATAATGCAAAGGCTATGAACTCTTTATTTTATGGATTATCTTTAAGTCAATTTGATAGAGCATTCTCTTACACTACTGCAAAAGGTATTTGGGATAAATTAGTATCTATATATGAAAGATCCTCATAAGTTAAAGCAACCAGAAGAAATATATTGATAGGAGAATCAGAAAACTTTAAGATAAAAAAGGGGAGAGCATATCAAAAATGTATGCTCGTTTTTCAAAAATTACTAACTCTTTGAAAGGTTAGAAAAAAGAAGTCACAAATCTTGAATAGATAATGAAGATACCGATGGTAATAGTAGAATCCTGGAACCAGAAGATCATAGCAATAGAAGAAGCAAAGGATCTGAATGTGGTTCTGGTGGATGATCTCATCAGCTCATTGATGTCACACTAGTTGATCAAAAGTAGGAGAGAGGAGCCAACAAAGCAAAAGAAAAGTATTGCTCTCAAGGTGACTAAGAAGAGAAGCAGTGAACCAGCATCATAATCTAAAAATGATATGGTCATATTGGTCAAAAACTTCAGAAGGTTCGTAAGAAGCAACAGAGGTAACACTTCAAAGACACAGCCTACACAATAGAAGATAGTGGCTAAAATAAAGAGGGATCTCCCCACATGCTATAGATATAAAGTGATTGGACACATGTCTCCTGAGTTTCCCAATGAAGAAAAAGTAAATATGAATGAGAAAGATGAAAGAAGAAAGAAAAAAATATTTTAAGAAGTCATCAAGAAACCAAGCTAAAGGAATGTACGTGAATGATAAAGACTCATCAAGGACAAGTTCGAGCCAGAAAGGTGATAATGAAGTTAGACATCTCACAAAAATATGATGCATGATGACATGGAGAACAAGTCAGCAGACCAAGTCGCCATTAAAGAGTAATGCACAACAAAGCTAGAGACAGAATTAAACTCTTATTACTCTTTATAGTTTTGACTCTTCAAGCTTGAATAGTACTTATAATAAATGCAAAATTTTGATGATTTACAATAATCATACAACTCTCTTTTCAGTTAGTTTGCATCACTTGGCCAAAAATTTACTCAAAAGAAAAAATACTTTGATGCAACCATCAAAAGAAATGACACTTTATGTGAGATCAAGCCTATAATCATTTTTACAGAAGGAATGACTAGGAAATGGAATTCCTATTCGAGACCTTAAACTGTAAAGTTTCCCAAACAGGTTTGACAATGCCTTAGGATTGTAATAATGATAGAGTTTTGATTAATTTAAGCTTTATTTAGATTTTTAACATGATTTAGCTCAAAGTAATAAACTTGACTTAATTCAAATCCAAAGCACTTCATTCAGAGGCA
This sequence comes from Pouteria campechiana, assembly GCA_036873735.1. NCBI lineage: Eukaryota > Viridiplantae > Streptophyta > Magnoliopsida > Ericales > Sapotaceae > Pouteria > Pouteria campechiana. Next base: position 8,743 of record JAYJMB010052278.1, read on the forward strand.
TCTAGAGTATATAGCAATGAAAGAAATATAATCAAGTTTGACAACTTATTTCTTTTGGTGATTCTATTCATAAGTTTCTCATTTGAGTTCATGAGTGTTGTTGTTAGTCTTAACTAAGCATTTAGCTTCTGCTATCAAGCCCTTGATGCTTCATCTGAATTATGATGTTGTTCTGAGCTATGGTTTTTAATTTATTCAATCATTTTCTTGCATCCAGAATTTGAACTTGTAGGCTCTTTTGCTTGGATTTGTGAGCTGAGAAGAAGATTCTGATTTTTCATTATTCTCTTTCTTCTATACTCAACTCAAGCCTTCTTACATACACTTAAAATATTCTTGCACTATTTCTTCGTTAATAAGTTCAAATAGATGTGGACATATATTGCCAATATATCAATTCAAAGAATCATTTTAATCATAAAAGTATGCAGAGTAATAAGCTAATAAATTAAAGCAGTTTTCATGAATAGTCAAGATAAATACTTGCTTTAATCAAGCATTGAGTTATTTGAGCTAGCATAAAAGTAAATCACAATTAACCTTATGTGTTGTATTACTCTTCCTTTTTCTATAATGATTTTAAGCATAATCATTCAGTTTTGTTATTTGATTTTTTCTTTTAGTTATATGTCTTTTAGACATTCTTATTTTTAAGTTATTTATTGTTGTTTATTTTCTGAATATTTATTTTTCTTCTTGATTATCTTGAAAGTTTTACTTTATATTTTTCAAAGCTTTATTAGTCCCGGCATGAATTATATATCTTTTCTATGTATGTACATGAGTGAAATAGATATGCATAGAAGGAACTATGAAAATTTATTTCCATCAACAAACTATTATCTAAGTAATCAAAATTCTAAATATGGTTTTTAAATAATGTGCAAATGAATGAATAAATGAATATGAAGAAATAATTAAACATAATTTCAAAATTCAATATTATTCTATACACAATTGAAGAGAATTCAGACAAAATTCTAATTATTAATTCTAGTTTTCAAATATACAAATGAAATATTAAGATATAAAAGGTAAAATTTGATTTCTACAAGTAAGAATGTACACACATTTAATTAGATATGAACAATTAAACTCAAGATATGATGAAAAGAATGAATTGAATTTATCTCTACAGAGGTATACTAACTTAGGAGTAATGAATGAATTTGTTTCTACAGATGTTAAGTAAACAAAAGTATATAAGCGAAAGACTTAAAAGAATGAACTAAAAGAAATAAGTAAAATTCAAAGAAAAAGATTGCAAATTTGTCTTTACAGACATATGAACAATTGAATGTTAAAATTAAAGATATACAAATAGATAGAATTAATTAATTGAAGGACGAAGCATGAATTCTTATTAACAAAAGAATGGGCTAAAGGACATATGCAAGTAAAATTTTAGAGTAAGAGTATTTGAGTTTGAGTGTCATACCTGCACTTACCTTTTCATTTTATTTTGAAGGAACTTGGTATTTCATCGCATCTTCATTTAGTTTCTTAAGACCAAATCTACTTTCTCTTTCTTCTTCTTCAAGAGTATATCTTCTCCTTTCATAGATTTCCTACGCTCGAGTTAGTCTAAATAATAACGCAAGTGGTGTGTGAGTGCCAAGTATTTTTACCCATTATTAATTTATGTTTGGCTTGTCTACGATTTCTCATATCAATTCATAAGTCAAGACATCCTTATAAATGGTGGGACAGAGAACAAATAGTAAGTTTTCAACATTTTCAGCTCTACTCTTATTTCATTCTCACTTTTGCCAATACAAATAATTTTCTATAGATAAAAATCATTAGGCCATAAAAAATGTTTCCAATCTCCTTTTCCATTATATCCCATTTAATCTATCAAAGTTTGAAAGATGGGAGATGGACTATTCTTTGAAGAACATAAAGGATGACATAGTTAGGTAAGCCAAAATGGATCACTAGAATTATTTATCTAGCCCGATCTGATACCACTTGTAGATTCTCATAGGATGGCTTAACCCAAGAGGGGATGGGTGAATTGGGTAAATAAAAATTCATTGCTTAACGCCTAGTGGATTATTTTCCTCTTTTCGTGCTTGTGTGTAGTGTGGTATAAAATGAATAATAGAAATAATAAAATGCATGAGGAATAAAATAGATTAACAGACAAAAGTACACATGGTTTTTATGAGCTTAACAATAACTCATAAAATATGGTTTTCATGAGCTCACCACAAAATCACTAGTTTCAAAGATCACCAGCAAATTTGTTGGTTTTCTAGAGTTCACCAACAACTCTCTAGTTTGGAGTTTACCAGAAAACTTATACACTTTTACATTGTATTTTTTTCAAGCACAAGGGAAGATTTGATCTCTCTTTTACATATATAATACAAAAGATCTTCCCATAAGGTAAAGATAATGGCCATAAGGATATGAAGGTTTAAGCTCAATGAAAGATAACTGAATGTTTAAGCTCTTGGCCATGGGCAGAAGGATTTGCATAAGATTAAGTACATCTAAAAAATATTACTTCACCAACTTGAATTGTTTCACCTATCCTTATTAAATAGCTTCTTCATACTTTCAACCATTAGAGAAGATGGGATCCATTGAATGTAGAAATGAGAGCAACATTGAATAAGATTGTTTGAATTTTCTATCATTGAATTTGGGTCTTTCTACTTTGCTCGAGCTGCTGCATTGCTATTTAGAGAGGAGGATGAGCTATGTTAAAAAGTATTCCTCATTTGACCTGTCCTACTCTGGAAACCTTGCAGAGCCAAAAATGGTGACTGATATAAGTCTGCACAATGTTAGCACGAGTGCAGATGCCATTTGAATGCTAGTCACATAAATCGATTTTCCTTTGCAAGTTACAACCTCTCTCTGTCTGTGTTTGTTTACCATTGGTTGTAGATGAATTCTTTATAGGTTTGTTAGTTGAACTTCCATAAGAATGATTTTGTTTGTTGCAAGTAGTACATGATCTTTGAATGGTGTAGATGAAGTTGAATTAACGGAAGGACAAACACTTCTTTGTTATGCCAAAATTCCTCTAGGAGATTTGTCTGTTAATCCATCCTTCATGTATATGCTTTGTCTATTGTAGATAATAGGCTAACTCTAGGTGGTGCTAATGAAGTTGGGCTGAATGATTGACAAACTTCTCCTTCTATATGAACAGACGAAGTGAGATGTTTTTCCGTTATTCTTCATTATCTGTTGGAGATGACAGAGGAAATTTGTTGCCTTGCACTAACAAATAAAGTGTGATTTTCTTCTTTTGTTCCTCTTTATCTATGGAAGGTGGTAGATTAAGCTTACTTTAACTTACTCGAACAGACGAAGTGTAGTGTCTGTCTGATGTAAGTGATAAATAAATTCTGTTCTACTTTATCTTAGACTGAATACTTTGCATGTCATATTTATTTGTTGTAAGTTATAGACGATTGTACCTTTATCTATTAAAGTCCCTTTTTGGTCCAAGTATCTGTAACACCTGTGGTGTTGAAATTTGGGGGAAATTTTTTACGTTATAGTAAAGTAAAGAATTGAGGTAATAAATAGTATTTTATAAAGAAATTACTATGAAAGCCTGAATGAAGTGACATGAACCCAAGTAATGATTTTGAGTTAAGTCATGTATATGACTTGAATGACCAATATAGCATGATTATTAGGTATAATGTGATGTGTATGAGATACTGAATCAAAATTTTGAAATAATTTTGGAATTTTGAACTATGAAGTGAAAGGTTATGTGAAAAGAACTCAATAGGTGAATTTGAGCAAAAGCATGTATTTAATCTATAAAAAGGACCTAAACTAAACTTTATGTGTATTGTAATGTGTGTGAAATATTAGTTTGAGTTTCGAATGTAACTTGGAATGAAAATGGCATATGAAGTTACTTATGACGGAAAATTCAGTTAAAATGAACTGAATAGGTGCTTTTTGATAATTGACCTCAAATGAGATGGAAAATAGCATGAACATATTTTTTTCATGTATATGATGTATAGGGAATCTTGGCTTAATATTTGGATATATTTTAGAATAACAATGGCATATGAAGTCATTATACTAGAAAAATTTAGAAAATTTTGGTTAAAAATAACTGAATGAGTAATTTTTGGAAATTGACTTCAAATAAAGTGATGAATAGCATGAATAAGTCTTAGTTCATATATGTGATGTATGAGAAGTGATTATTGGGATATTTGAAGTGTTTTATATCAAATGGGACTATGGATAAGTTTTCATAAGTGTAAAAGCTAAATTTGAAAAAAGAGTTGATTGTGATTGAATTTGGACATAAATAAAGGACTAATTTGAAAATATGTTCAACATGAAAGTTGCAGGTCATGAAATTATCCATCTAATGGAATACAAAATCACTCAATTCCGATGTTGTATGAGAAATTTATGATTAATATACCAAAGATGTTCTAAATAAATGAAAAATAACTAGATGAATGTGATGGGTCAAATTCACAGAACTTTTTAACATATTTGTAGGCTTATTTAGAAAACTTTGTTAACATAATAGTTGTACCCCTTGAAGTTATATTTATAATTTCTCAAAAATTAGGTCATTTGGACATCATATGCAAATGTTATGATCAAAATACTATTACTATGTTGGACAAAAAGAGCTTGTCATGGCAAGCCTTTTTTCTGTCGCAGCAAGACTCCAGAAAATGACCTTTTTGGCATCCAGTGAGAGCTTGCCACAACAAGACTTTTCCTTATCACGGCAAGGTCTCCAAATTGTCAATTTTTGTTATCCAGTAAGACCTTGCACGATAAGACTTTTACCTGTCATGGCAAGAGTCCGCTAACACACCGGAGCACCAAAAAAATTTGACTTTTTAAGCCCTAACCAATTCCGTTTTTTATTCCATTCCATTCCTTTTTCTCTCTTAATGCCGTTCTTCCTTCTCCAACTCTATTATACCCTGTTTGTCACCAATTTTGCTAGAAAACATGGGGATTAAGGTAGTTAATCAAGCAAGCAGACCTCTTGCCTTGGGTTTTTGGAATTTGGACGGAGGGATATGGAAGAAGATCTGGATTTTGGTGATTGGAGTTAATTGTTTGGAGTGTTGGGCGTGGATCCTTGTTCATGGATGAAAGCCACACTTAAAATTGGTGGTAAGCTACCTGACCTCATCTGAAAATTTGATATTTGCAAACTAGGGTTTTATATAGTTTTCTAAAATGTGTTTTTTAGAAAAAATTGATATGGGTAATCATGGAAAAAGTGGTTGATTACTATGAATTGAGAATGATTTGGCTATGGAAATCATAATTTTTGGTTTGGTAGGGTACTATAAATAGTGATTTTTGGGAAATTTTATGAATTCTGTGAAATTAACATGGGAAAATTGATTAATATCAGAATTTCGATGTTTTGGGATTTATATAGGGTGATTTGGAACTATAAAAATGAATATTGAACTATGACTTAGTTTAGGGTAATTGGACAAATTATGTATGGACTATGTAAGCCATAAATTAGTTGGATTAAAGACTTAATTGAGTTATTTTAATGGTATTTAAGTATTGATCATGTCATATACCAAATAGATATGATTGCAACATGTTAATGGACTCACCATTATATCTAGAAATTATACTTTGTGAATTAAGCAAAGTTGCCTTTGTAAATAAATGGCTTATTTGTATGTATATGGCCAATTGAATATGGTTGGGAAGCTTTGGAGCTTGTGGCATTATGGAGAATAAATTGTCAGCCAAGTAAGTAGGCACCCATCCTTGATTAATTATATTGTATGTTTGGGGATGAAAATCTCATTTGATTGTATCTGGGCATGGTTGTTTTGGTTGGCGATTGTGAACATCCCATATGTGTTGAAGATTGGTGTATTTAATTTGTTGGGATAGTAGGTATCCCTTGGTTTGGATTATTAATGTTCATCATATGATTATTATTTATATGTATAGTTGTTTATTAAAAGAGATCAAGAACATCCCATTGAATAGTATGTGTAATTTATGGAAATTGGTAATTGTAATGATGAAGTAGTAATGTCTGAGATACGACAATATTGAGCACAAATTTAGTTTATTGTAGAATTGAATATAATGTATGTGTATTATTGATTATATTTTGTTATTACATGCCTACTTACTGAGTGGCCCAAACTCACACCTTCTTATTTATTTTTTTTAGCTGACAGGCCAGGTAAAGATTTCTCAAATATGGATTGGAATTATTGAGCAAGATTGAAGACTTATTCATTATGATATTATGAATTATAAATATAAATTTCATTATGTATTGGTAGTTACCTAATTGTATTTAATAGATTTCCATTGATGTATAATAGATGGAATGGCATGTCATAATAAGGTAATTGTAATTATAGATGAATTGTATATTAGTTAATTAGGTTCACTGCCATCACGATTCTACCCAGATCTTGGGCTATGAGTAAGTGTGTGTGTTTTAGAATTTACATTCTGGCAATATTAATTTTGATAAATAATTATACAGGTTAAATCCTAATAATTTAGGGGATATTTTGTCCATTTTTCTATAAAAACTAGTCGAGTTCCACAATAAGACTCGGGCAACCACCCTAAAAGTGGGCATATTTAGATGAAATCACAGTGTAAAATGATAAGTCGCACCTCAAAATATGGAGTGTGACAGAATATTATCAGAGCCCAATAACTTATCTGTGTGATAAGTTTAATTTGAGAAAGGATCCCAAAACCATAATGTCATTGAATTTTATAAGAAATAAATAATGACATGCCAATAAGAGTATATGAACTTTTAAGAAATATGAAAAACATAGAAATGGAAAATATAGAAGAACATTAGAAGTGTGTTGAGGGCGTGAGTTAGGGAAAAGAGATACTTTGAACTTTGGTATAAATGTCATTTGATATGAGTGTTGTTCATATGAATGATTATGGTATGACATAGAGGATTTTGACAGGAAATGAATATGATTTGATTGCACAAAGATGATTTGGTTGTGTATATAGTTGATGATATGAAATTTATTATGATCAAAGTAGCGCAGTGAAGCATGGTGATGTTTATATGCATCTTATTGGATGTTTAAATTGTTAATAGTTTAACAGTTCATGTGAATATGAAATGATAAAAATTATGAAAGTATAGGGAAAATTGTTGAAAATTGAAATTAAGTTTGTTTATTTAATTAACTTATGATAGGATCATTGGATTCCTTTGGATTAAATGGTCGTACGAACCTTGCTAGTTATTTGATTATTTTAATTGAATATGACATGCTATAGCAATGTATTTGTTCGTTCAAATATGTATTTAGCACTGAATGGAAAGAGTTTTGTAAGGAATAGTATGTTTAGAATTTGAGGAATCCTTGATAGATTTTGGTTGTGAGGAACAACATATTTATATATAGTTGATTAACTTTGCTTGTGAGTAATTGAATTGAATGAATTGGTTAAGGGATAGTGATTATCCCATTTGTTTGATTCTATGAGATAGTTGTAAGTGATAGTGACTATCTCAATTGTTTGATTTCATGAGAAATATTGAATTGAATTTTATTGATGTTACTTTACTTTGTATTCCATCATAAGTATGATTAAAAGTTATGCTATGTAAATTGGTTTAATGTGTGGAATGGGAATGTATATTGGGATTGGGATAGTAGTTAGAATACAATTATTATATAATTGAATTTAGATGTTTGTTTTGGGAATGGATCAATATATTGAATAAGTTATATAATGAATGAAATTTTGTTTAATTGCAATGTGCAATGATATGATGTGCCCCATACAACATTTTAGTTTGTGCAATAGTGAAGGATTGGAGATTTGTCTGGTGTTGGGATGGCACAGAGGAGTGGATATTGTGAAGGTTTGGTTTGAGTTTGGTCATTTGACTAAAATTTGAGCCAAATTGGTTATGTAGTATTGGATAAAGATTGGATGTTTGATTATTTGATTGATTTTAGATATTTTCCTAATTGATACTTGATTATTTCATTAAGGTTTGAACATTTGGTTATTTGACTAAGGTATGCTTGGGTTTGGTAATTTTCTAGACTTGGTTATTTGATTGATATTTGAATATATAATTATGTGATTAGTATTTGGACATTGGCTATTTGATTGAGGCTTGGATGTATGGCTGAGATTCATGCTTGGATTTGTATGCCTCTTGAATTGGATTGATATGTGTTTAAAGTTTGGATGCCTGCTAGAATCTGATCGTTGTATATTTTAAATTTGGATACCTATCGAGTTGTCTATTTTGGATGTTTGGGATCCCGCCCTTCTTTGGCCTTCGCTTATTTATTACCACCTTTCGTGGAGAAGAGGCCTGATCAGCCTATTGTATGTGGACTCCTTTGCTTATTTCATGAGTGTGTGGATGGAGAATTTGTGATACCTGAGCTGTAATGATGGCGGGATACTGTGTGATGATGGATTCCACAACATTTGCAGTCGGATTATAGGGATGGACTAGAATACCATGTGCAATGATGGACATGCAATGATGGCAAGATACCATATGAAGTTCTTCAACTGTTTTGCACACTTCGAGCAATAGAAGGGGTTTGTTCTTGCAACTTCTTTATTTCTTCATTTTTGGTTTGTTTGTTTTGTCTAAGATGAAGTTGCACTCCCTTCTTTGTTCATATTGCCTTTCTATCCTCAGACTAATCCAATCTTCTAAGTTTGTTGATCAAACAATTTTTTCTCTTCTTTGTGCATGATTATCTAGATGGTAATTTCTTCTTTTTTTCCTTTATCTGAGTATTTGATGAAGCTTCTTCTTCTTTCTTTATCTTAAACAAGCTTTGTCTGGTAGGTGTAGATAGTTCAAATTTCTTGAACAGCTTTATGCTTCTTCAACCATGGCTTCATCTTCAACTTTATTTGTCTTGCATTTGTCTGTTTAAAATTTTCTCATTGAGGTTGACAGACAACACAAACTCATTGTAGAGCATCTTCGAAGCCTTGTTTTTCTCTTATTGCTTTTGTTCATGGAAGCTTCTTCTTGACAACTATAACCTTTCTTGTTGTTTGTCTCCTGCTTTCTTCTTCTTCTTCTTCCACGATTTTCATCAGTTTAGCTCCTTTGGAATATAGAAAATAGTTGTGACAGTTTGTTGTAGATGATCATTATCCTACACTTGAACTTTTCTGCTCTTGCTACATTGTTAGCTTTCATATATAATATTAGAATGTATTTTATCCTATGATTGGAATATATTGTAAAGCAAAGATAGTATACATTTCCATTGAATGCATAATATGAAAGCTTTAGTAATGATGCTTAGTATGATTTAGCAAGTTTATGCAGTAAAGAGCAATTAATGTTACGCACACCATAATGTAAGGAATGTATGCTTGTGTAATTAATCATTCATGGTTATGTGTTTATGTTAATTAATGTTTATTAATTCATCATCATACATATGGTTGTTAGAGATTTAAGCGTATAGGTTTCTTTTCTTAAAAGAAGTTTTATTATCATCAAAATCATATATAATAATATTGACAAAGATGACCCATGGGTATGGCATAAAAGGATGAGAACATCAACATGTCAAATATTAGATCTTTGTGGAAAAAGGATCTTATGATTGGTCTACCTAAACTAAATTATGATAAAAATTAAATATACAAATCTTTTCAATTGTCAAAATAGACCAAAGTCTTTCCATTCTAAAAGTGAGATATCTACATCTAGACTTCTAAAATTATTACATATGGACCTCTTTGGACCATCACATGTTACCACCCTTAGAGGAAAAAGATATGTATATGTCATCTTGGATGACTATGACTAATAAAGATGAAGCATTTTCAATATTCTATACATTTTTAAAGCTAGTTCAAAATGAGAAACAAATGTGAATTGTGATTATGGTGGTGAATTTGAAAACAGAAAATTTATTAAATTTTGTGACAAAAAAGAAATTCACCATAGTTTCTCATCCCCAAAACTCCTCAACAAAATCAAGTTATTGAAAGAAAGAATCGAGAAATTCATAAAATGGTAAGGACCATTTTGAATGAGAGTAAATTATCCAAAAGATTTTAGGGAGAGTTAGTAAGTACAGTTGGCCATATACTAAATAGGGTTACCATTAGAGCAATCTTAAAGAAAACCCCATATGAGCTTTGGAAAGGAAGGAAACCCAATATCTCATATTTTCATTCCTTTGAATGCTCATGTCATGTGTTGAACAATTGGAAGGATAATTTTGAAAAGTTTGATTTAAAAAGCATTGAGGCTATGTTCCTCAATTACTCTTCTAACAGTAGGGCATTTAGAGTATATATTAAGAGAACATAGGTTGTAGAAGAGTCTATACATATTAAAGGATGAAGTAAATGTAACCATGAGAAAGGATTGTGATAGTGATGTAGATGAAGTTGCAACTGATATGAAGAAACTCAAATTAAAAGATCAAGAAGATGCCACAAAATATGAAGACATGCAAAATTCAGATAATAAGGAGAAGGTAAGTACAGGTAATGTTCCCTATCAACCTCCCACCGATTTGACATTTATTAGTGCCCATCCTAGAAAATGAATTATAGGTAATGTCTATGATGGTGTCAAAATAAGAAGGTCCATGCAAAACATTTATGGTCATTATGCTTTCATCTTCATAATTGAGCCCACTTGCATTAATCGAGCCTTAAGTGATGAAAACTAAATCATTATAATGCAAGAAGAGCTTAACTAGTTTAAAAGGAACAAAGTAAAGGAATTGGTTCCAAAACCAAAGCACGTTGATATAATTGGAACAAAATGAATTTTCAGAAACAAACTGCATGAAAGTGGATTGATTGTAAGACACAAGGCAAGGTTAGTCACTAAGGGGTATTCACAAGAAGAATGAATTGACTTTAAAGAATCGTATGCCCCTATAACAAGATTAGAAGTCATTAGAATACTACATGCTTTTGCATCCCATAAGAATTTTAAATTATTTCAAATGGATATAAAGAGTACATTTCTAAATAAATATCTAAATGAGGAAGTCTAAGTTAAACAACCCCTTGGTTTTGAAAGTGATGATCAACTCAATCATGTCTATAAGCTCACCAAAGCATTATATGGTTTGAGACAAGCTCCAAGAGCATGGTATTAAAGGTTGAGCAAATTCTTAAGTGATTATTGATTTAAAAGAGGAAATGTTAATATTACCTTATTCATCAAAAATACTAGCATAGATATCTTGATAGTTTCAAATTTATGTAAAAAACATTATATTCTGTGCTACTATTGAGGATCTCTGCCAAGATATCTTCTTGGTTTAAATTATAATTCCTCACAAGTGTACAGACGTATAGTAGTATAGTATGCAATGTAAGGGTCGATCCCACAGAAAATGACCAAACTGACTTAATTAATTTTAGTTACTGAACTAAACTATCTTTAAAAGGAATGTATTTACAACCAAATGAATAAGGTGTAATGATTGATAGAATTTCATAGACTTAATGGAATGGTAAAAATCAATGACTAATAATAATGCAGGGAGATTAACAAGATGCAAGGGTCTAGGGATCTGATTTCACTTCTAAATTATACCCCTTTACTAGTGGAATGTTAGATTCAATGCTTCACTTAAGTTCATTCTTTCAATTGTATGATCATTACAATTAGGTGTGCAGTTTCAAATCAAGTGTTTTCACTCATTCCAATTACCTATGGTGTGTAGCATAATTGAGGTGAAAACCCATTAAGCTCAAGAACATAATAAACCAAAATAAGATGGTATCGCATATGGTATTCACCTTAGCCATCTATCCTTTTCATTCAAGTGAGCTCATGGTTTAGCATATGGTGTCTACCTTAACCATGCTTAGATAATCAATCTAACTCATAATATTAGTGATCAAGCAATAAAATGAATCAAATCATTGCAAACAACATAAATGAACAAGATCATATAGTCATTTATAACCAACAATCCACATAACAAAGAGTATCAAAAAGGGTTATATCTTCATGCTAGAAAGAGAAATTTAGTTCATAATATATATCAAAATAACTCCCTTAAATAGGATCATCACAATGAAAAACATCATCTCTTCTTCCTCTTGCTTTCTTGCAATCTCCCTTTTTCTCTACAAGAAATTTCAAAGATCCGCCCCTCAGAATCCTCAGAGAACCCTCAGACGAAAGTGGAAAAGATTCTTGCAAAACCCTATCTCATTGCCTTAAAAACTCCCCAACTGAGCTAGCAGAAATCTGCTAAAATTAAGGAGCAACGCCAGAATGTGTACCACCGATGCCATCTTGCTGGCCACTAGGTGGTTATAACGGACCCTGGCTCTGGCGGCGCCAGGTGGGTTTTCACTTATGAAGTGGATTTTTCAGCTCCTTTGCAATTTTCTTCTTTTCCACTCTTTAAGCTTCATCTTTTCCTTTCATTTTCTCTTATTTTCCATCTTCCAAACATTTAAAAAATTCAATAAATAAATATGAAAGGCTTTTTAAATAAATTAAATATGAAAGGCTTTTTAGATTCCATATGCATGTGCAAAAATTATAGTCATTTTAATCTACATCTTTTTACACTTAAATTCATTCAAGAAACTAAGTAATACATATTCAATGCAACCTTGAGAATTCACAAATTAAACCAAAGAGTCTACTTTAGATGAGCATTTGATATTTTTCCTTTTTGTGGGCTCTATTACTATCACATTCCTCTTTTTTTATCTTCTTTTCCTGAATGTAATCCCCCCAAATCCTTGGGCTATATTACTATGACACCCTTAAACTTATTTTCTTTCCCATTCATAGAGATGTGATCCCCCCTATAAACAATGAGTTTTACTCTTGTTTTTCTTTTATCTCATATAATGCTTGTCTCAACCATAGTTACAATGAATTTTAGAATTCAAATTGAATAATGCATACTTAGTCTCCTAAACTTATACTAAGTATTCAAAGACTTCAAAAGAAATGGCTAAATCAATGTGATCAATATATATAAGAAATCTATAGCAAATTATATAAAGAATCAAGTCAAGCATGTAGACAATAGTGATTTCTATCATTTTCAACTTAACTACTATCAAATGTCACATATATATTATTGGTGTTGTATGATGACCCTGATCAATATTCAAAACACACAGACACACCTATATATATATATTATTTTTTATACTATTTTAAAACCAAACATAAGCACAATCAAATGAAGCACTGAACATAGAGATTTAAACATAATACATAAAATATCCAAACACTTAAACATAACACATAAACTATCCAAACACACATCATAAAAACTAGGCATACCATAAGCTAAGACAAACACATCCATAAGCAAAATACTAACACTCCCAAACTTGAAAGCACCATTGTCTTCAATGTGGAATAAAAAAATGGAAAACAATGACTTCCCTAAAATGGATCAGATCATTCGTCTGAGCTTTCGCCTTCCTCCAAACTCTCAAATTCTTCTGCATAATCAAGAAATGTTGGTGGAGTGGAGAAAATAAGGGAGCTATTGCCTTATGATATGTTGTAACTCTAGAGCATGGTAGTTAGAGCATTATTATGGTCCACCATATATTTTAACTATTGTCGTTGCTCCATTATTTGTCACCACCAAGATTGAATTCACACTAGGTGTGATAGGAGCTTAGCAAGAGTGGATTCTTTAAAAGAAGATTTCCTAATGGGTCTCTGTTGGGAAGAACTTGGGGTTGTAGATGAGGTATCCACTCTCGCACTTACATGTGATGAATTTTGAAAGTTTCCATAAAGGCATCATTTATGGCCAGCAAGGGTTGTTGGAGTTCCTCTTTAGCAATAGTAGGAAATCCAGTCATTAGGCACAATTGGCAAATAAGTGAAGGATGTCCCAATCCACTTGTGAGCCTTCCTGTGATGAAAGAAGTGATGGAATGCTCAATTACCTAGGCCACGTGGATGGACATTCCTATATGAATTATAGAGTTGAGAAGGGCTTGCCCCCTTGTCACATTAGAAACTTGATTTGATGGTAATAATTTAGTTGATATAAAGTAGTGCCAAGCCTTACTTGTTGCCTCCAAGTACCCTCTAGGGAAACTCATTACCTTGTTATTTTGGGTCTTCCACGTGCTGTCAGATCTAATAAGGTAAGAAATGATGGCATTATAATCGGGTCCTTATTCAATCTAAGCTGAGTACTCATCCTCTTCAATGTCTACAAGCTCATATAATTGGTTGATGGCAAATCAGTCAAAAGGCACTATCTTGCCATGCACAAGTGCCTTTAACTCCCTCAGGTTGGCTTTGTATTGTTCTCAGGCATTGGTATAGAATTCCCTAATAAGTCGCACCACTACAGCGTCAAGCTAAGCTATAAACCTCATCCAATTCTAGACTTGAATGAGATCGGCTATGTCACTGTATGTCATATCAAAGCCTCTTTCTCTGATTCCTTCTCAATCTATAAGAGGGTGTGTATAGATGTCTTTAACTCAGGCATTGAAAAATGTGGGTACAGGTGGTGCATCTGACTCTCTTGTGTGCCTTCTCTTGGAGGGTCTAGTAGAAGTAGACTTCTTTGAAGACATGGTGATAACACAAGGAATGCAATATCAAACTACCTTGAGCAACCAAAATGAGGCAAAATTCCCAAGGCTCCTCTTGACCCAATAACATAATTCCACTTCACTTAGAAATAAGAACAAGCAGAAGCAAGAATTTGTGCATACACACCACAAGAAAAGGTCCCTTCCTTCACTAAGGCAATTCCTCAAATAGTTAATGCACTTGGAATTTTCTCAAAGTTTGCCTTAATGGGATCTCAAATTCCACTTCAATACATAACCAATCTTCTCACATATACCCTGTCAACATTTGCCAAAGAGAAACCACACTCACACTAGCTCAAACAATTCTTCAAACACCTAGTCTGCACAATGAGAAGAGGTCACCCAAACACATGAACCCATCTCCATTTCTCCATAATCCACCACAAGAATGATCCAATCCACTAAGAATACAAATAGAAGAAGGTTTGAGATGCTATAAGTGACTTACATTTAATTCCAAGAAGTTGCTCATGAATTATTCCAACCCAACTTTGAGAAAATGGTTGAGGTAGAGGATGAATGGAGGAGTTGTTGAGTTGAATCTAAGGAGGGTGAAGGAAGAAAGAAGGTGTTGATGATGAAGCCTTGAGATGAGGAGTTTGAAAATGGGGTTTAGGGTTGGGAGGAGAGGTTTTGGAGAGAAGGGGAAAGAGTGAGGGAAAGAAAACACGAAGTGGGAATGGGAATGGGGAAGGGCATGTGTGACTTTAAGTGAAGTTTGAACGGCGGCGCCAACGGCACCAGATTGTTGCCTTGGCTATCTTGTAAAGGAATTCTGGCACTAGCGACACCCAAATTGGGGCTACGACACCAAAATGTGCTACTGTGTGATGTCATGTGATGTCGTGTGATGGATTTCCAATGCTAGTGGTGCAAGAATGGGCATCGACGATGCCATCTTGCTACCACATCTTGTAATGCACAACTTTCCAGTGTCGAAGGTGCCAAAATGCTGCCTCCATTCCATTTTTGCCATTTCTCCAATGCATACCAGTGATTCCTATCTTTGAAAATTTTTTTTGCTCACCAATTCCCTCATTCATGAACTTAACCTAACAAACATGAAACAACAATGTACTAAGTATAGCAAATAGAAAAATAGTAATGAAATTTAACAACTTAAAAATCCAATCAAATTTATTTAAACTAATGCAACAAGCATACTTTATCAATGTAAGAACATCACTACATCTAAAAAATTGAAATAACTAAAAAATAAAACAACCTGGGTTGCCTCCTAAGAAGCGCTTTATTGAACATCTGAGTAAGATGAACTTCATTTTTATACAAATTTTTAAATTCACACACTTCATTCAACTGCATTGGTACATCATCTCTATTGTATCTCCTAACTCGATGACCATTAACTTTGAAGGTGCTCCCATCTTTTAGATTCTTTAGTTCAACCGCTCCATGAGGAAACACCTTTGTGACAAGGAATGGATGCAATTGCAATTTTTCTGGAAATAAACGTAAATGTGAGTCATAAAGCAAAACTTCCATTCCAGGTTCAACGAGCCATTTATGAATAACTTCGTCATGAAATTTCTTAGTTTGCTCCTTGTAAATCTTGGCATTCTCATGTGCTTTATTTCTCAACTCCTCAAGTTCATGAAGCTTAAGTTTTCTCTACTCTCCGGCCTTTTCCATATCATAATTTAGATGTTTTATAGCTCAGTATACCTTGTGCTCCAACTTGAAAGGCAAATGGTAAGCTCTTCCAAAAATAAGTCTATATGGACTCTTTCCAATTGGGGTCTTGAAAGCAATCTTATATGCCCATAAGGCATCATTCAGCTTCATTGCCAAATCTTTGCTTGAAGTGTCCATGATCCTTTCCAAAATTGCTTTTATCTATCAGTTGCTGACTTTTACTTGCCCCAACATTTATGAATGGTAAGGTGCTGCAACCTTGTAAGTGATGTTGTACTTTTTCAACAAAGCTGCAAAAATCTTATTACAAAAATGAGTTCCTCTATTGATGGTTCAAATTATAATACCTCGCAAGTGTATGAGTGAGCAAGGGTCAATACCATAGAGAATAGTCCACTAATTTAATTAAATTGAGTTACTAACTAAAACTAGGGTCGATACCATAGAGAACAGTCCACTAATTTAATTAAATTGAGTTACTAACTAAAACTAACTTTGAAAAGATGAATTGTTGGTTTGAACTAATGTGAATAATAAACTAAGAAGATAATCAAAAATCTATGACTATTGGGTAATTTAGGATAGATTGCAAGGGGTAAAGGTCTAGAGGTTAGATTTCACCACTTAATGACTCCCCTCGCTTATTGGATATTGGATTCAATGCTTGCTTAGGTTCATTCTTTCTATGATATGATTATTACCATTTGGTGTGCGGGTTTAAATCAAGCGCTTTCACTCATTCCAATTACCTATGGTGTGTAGCATAATTGAGGTGAAAAGTCATTACGATTAAAAACTATGAACCAAGTAGAATTGACTGGTTGTGCGTTAGGTGTGCACCTTAACCTTCTACTATTCTCATTCAAGGAAGCTCATGATTGTGCATTAGGTATGCGCCTTAACCATGCATAGACAATTGATAAGATTTATGAAACTGGTGATCAAGCAATCACACAAATAAAATAATTGAAATAAAACCCATAAATAGAAGCACAGACTTGCATTAAATAATCAATAATCCAAATAACAAAATTCATAAAAAAGGGCTACATCTTCACCCTAGAAAGAAAGAATTAGTTCATGAAGAAAATAAAAGAAACTCCCTTCATGATGAACATCATACTGCAAATTGCCTTTGCTCTCTTGAATCTTCCTTCATTTCTCCTCAAAGTCTCCTAGAAGTACCCGCCAAGAAAACCCTAGAACTCCTCTCTAAAAGGTCTCTTCTCAATTCTCAAAAAGATCCTTAAATACTGCTAAAAATAGGCTAAAAATGTAATAATTCCGCAATATTAAAAATACAAAATCTGAGGTTTGATCAGCCACTAGCGCCGCTGGCGCCACCACGCTATCCATTCTGCTACTTCACTTCTTCGGCTTCACTCTATTACTTCTGCACTTAACTTCCTTTGCTGCTTTAGTGCTTCAACTTAGCTTAATTTCTCTCCTTTTCTCCACTCTTCCACTCACCTAAACACAAAACAAAAACATGTGAGATTCACATAAAACTAGTGAAAGATTGCATGGAATTAACCTTGAAAATACAAAATATAAGTGAATGAAATTCACTCATCAAATACCCCCAAACTTAAACCCTTGCTTGTTCTCAAGCAAAATAGCATCCAAGCTAATGAAGCAATTAGAATAATCCCTCTCTTAAATAATCAAACACATGCCAGACAAATTACTCATGTACACATAATTCAGAATTTATTTAAGACACTTCCAAAGTAACTTCCTAAAACTCATAATTCATCAATCCTTCCATGAAGTGAGAAGTGTGAGTGTATGTTCTATGTCAATCTCATGCTCTATGCATACTTGTCAACCAAGAATATGTGAACTAATGATTCTAATGATTTTCATAAAATACATCATAAGCTTGCTTTTCATAATCCCTCTCTACTAATGTAGGCAACTCTTATTTACTTTGATCAATAAGTCTTAGCTAAGCTTGTAATGAGGCCTTTGGTTTAGCTAACAAAGAAAGGAAGTAAAGATCAATAAAGTAAGAGATATAATAAACTTGCACAAGATTGTTCACTCTCTTGACTTTTGTTGGGGTATTCTTTATCTTTCCTTGATTCTGGGTTGTATTACTATCATACTCCTAAACTTGTTTTCTTTTTAATTCATGGGATGTGATCCCTCCATTTAAAATATATTTCTTTACTTGACTTGTTTTTCTTTAGTCCCTTGTTTTCTTCCTCTATCATGTCATACTCAATTTTTCACACCCCAAAACATATCTTCTTTTACTTCATTCATACCTATTAACAACTATAAGCATAAAATATGTCTCTTAATAGGTAACACATAGTTTTTCAGGTAAAATAGGTTTGGATAATGAGGCTAAACAAGAAAATTTGAATGATAGTTTTTCACATACTTTGCACATGTCATTTTTTCATCAAGCTCAATGGGGACTCTAGTGACATGAATGTACTAGGTTAGCTTGAAAGGCTTAAACTGATCAAACAATGTCTAGATTACTTCCAAGTAAACATGTTATCTAGGATTTTGCCTTAAGGGATACTCAAACAAGTTCTAACATTCTTTTTTTAATCAAAATAAGTCAATGGATTCACAATATTGTCAGCTAATTTGCGTACACTTTGCATGATTATGACATAATGTGCATGAAAAGTTTTCATCAGCCATAAGGAAGAAAGAATTTTATACAAGAATCAGTAGATCACAAGGAGTGCCTATCCTTCTTCCAAAATTATATGCAATGGTAATAAAAAACTCAGCATGCTAGTGATTAATAAGAGAGAGAAATCCTAATTAATTTCAACACATTGACACACAATTGCTTTTGGAGGCAAATCCTGATAGTCAAAATGTAAATTTCACAAAAACAAACTCAAAATTATACAAAACATTCTAAAAAAAACAAAACAAAATACTCTAAAAAGACAATCTAAACAAAACACAGAACCTAAATAAAACAAACAACTACTCCCCCACACTTGAATGAAACATTATACCCAATGTGAAAATAAAACATTGGAACTAAGGACTTCCCTGAAAAATGTCAGATTACTCATCAAAGGAGGCATCTGACTCTTCATCATCAGCAGGTGGAGGTAATGGTTGAAAAACTGGAGGAGTAGGAAAGACAATGGAGCCTGCATACTAGAAAAAGTTATAGTTCTGGAACATAGACTGCATCGCCATAGCATGATCCTTGGGGAAGTTAATTTGCATTGTTGTCTATTGTTGCTAGTGCTCATTAGAATCCCACATATCTGTAATTTGGTTTTGTAGACCAGATAGCATGGGCGTACTACTCTAGGATTGCCTTGATTGTCTCTGCTGGGAAGAGCTTGAGGCAGTGAATGATGTGCCCATTCTATGGCTTGAAGCACTAGTCTTTTCCAATTGCTCCATAACAGCATCATTTATTAGAGGGAGTGGTGGTTGGAGTTCTTTTTGTGGTTTGACAGGAACACCCGCCATAAAACATAGTTGACAAATTAGGGATGGATGGCCAAGGCTGCTTGTCAACCTTCCAGTCAGAAAAGAAGTAATGGAACATTCAATCACCCTCCCCACATCAATAGACAACCATGTCATAATGGAAAAGTTAAGTTGAGCTCTTTCTTTGATCACATTCGAAACATGGTGTTGGGTATGGAAAACCAAAGGAAATCAACTGATCGGATCTGATCAGTCGACCACCCACTGACAGCAAGCGAGCCGCCCACATCAAACGATGCCGCCGGCAGCGTGACTTACACTGGCCGGCGGCGTGACGATCGGACGACAGCGGCACGACGGTCGCAACGGGACAGCTGCTCGA
>JAYJMB010052289.1:0-28779 GCA_036873735.1 Pouteria campechiana
TGATCCAGCAAATGAAAGCTTTACAATTAAAAGTGGTATCTCCAATGGAAGCTGTAAATTACGTGCATTTCAAGTTCAATCAACCTTGATTGAATGAATCAAACAAGCTCAAAAACAAGATCAGTTTATACTCAGAATGTTAGAGTACTAGATCTAGGAAAGCCGACTGGTTTTTGTTGCACTATTGAGGGGACCCTGATGCTTCATAAAAGGTTGGTGGTACCCAAAGTAGAAGAGCTATGACAAGAACTTCTTGAGAAAGCTCATCAATCAAAATTTTATATACATCCAGGTAGCACAAAAATGTATAGGGATCTCAAACAAAGTTTTTGGTGATGGAGAATAAAGGTAGAAATTGCTAAATTTGTAGCTCGGTGTCTGGTATGTCTACAAGTGAAAGAAAAACGTAAAAAGACTATTGGATTATTGCAACCTTTGGAAATTTTAGAGTAGAAGTAGGAGCATATTACTATGGAATTTATCACAGCACTACCAAGGTCACAGGCTCGTAATGATGCTCTATGGGTTATAGTTAATGGACTTACCAAATCAACTCACTTCATACCCTATCGAATGGCTTTCAGAATGGATTAAATGACTGAACTATATCTGCAAGAGATTGTTAGATTGCATGGAGTACTCGTATCTATTGTATCTGACAGGGACTAGTGATTTGTGTCTAAATTTTGGTGAAAGTTACAAATTGCAATGGGTATGAAGTTGCATTTGACTATAGCTTATCATCCACAAATGGAAGGTTAGTCTGAAAGAAAATTTCAGATTTTAGAAGATCTATTGAGAGCTTGTGCATTGGATTTCCCTGGATCATGGGAGGAGCACTTGGCGATGGCTGAATTTACATATAATAATAGCTATCAAACTAGTATCTGTATGGCTCCTTTTGAAGTATTGTGTGAAAAAAGGTGTCACACTCCCCTACATTGGGAAGAAGTTGGTGAAGGGAAATTATTAGGACTACAAATGATCTAAAAAGTTGCTGATGCAATAAAAATAATCAAAAAGTGATTGGTTGTGGCCCAGGATTAACAAAAGAAGTATGTAGATGGCAAACATTGAGATCTATAATTAGCAGTTGGGGAACTCATTTTCCTAAAAGTTTCACCAACTCGTGGAGTCCTTGGTATATTGGTCCATTTTAAATATTAGAAGTACTTGTTGGTGTAGCTTAACAATTAGCATTACCTCCATCTATGTCTAAAGTCTATGATATCTTCCACATTTCTCAACTAAGAAAGTATGTGGCAGATCCTAACTATGTTTTGTCAGTTGATAAATATCCTATGGAAAGTGATTTGACACATCCTGAAAAACTAGTGTGAATACTAGATAGAAGACAAAAATAGTTAAAAGAAAGACTTATTAGGAATGTTTTAGTATAATGGAGTAAACATGGTGAAAAAGACGCTACTTGGGAGCTGGAAGCTGACATGAAAGAATCATTTTTTGTAACGTTTAATGATTCTTCATAATTTATGAATTTTGAGGACAAAATTTTTTTAGGGAGTAACAATGTAATATATCATATTTTTTTATTTTTTAATAGTCAGACATTTATGTGTAAAAGGGTTCCTACATGGCATAGTTAACTTATTAACCATGGAAGTTTGATTCATATTTAATAGATTTTATTTTATCAATAGTAACCCATGTAGCTTGAATTGTTAAAGTTTTGGTTAGTAAGGAGGAGCTGTAGAGTTCAATTTGAATCATAACTAGGAAATTAAATAATTTATTTCTCTTTCTTCTTTTTGGCATGGAGCCCACTAGTAGTTAAATTACAAATAAGGATCATGTGTACTGGGGAAGTTGTGTAGTGGGATGTGATGATTCAAATTATAAATCCTCACAAGTGCACAAACTATAGCAGTATAGTGTGCAATGCAAGAGTCAATCATATAAGGGATGTTCAAATTGATTCAATTAGCTTTATTTACTAACTTATCACCATATCAAAGGAATGTGATTTGAGCTAAGCAAGTATAGATGATAACTTGAATAAAATTACAGAAATGAAATAACTATGGGTAATGTAGGTGAAATCAACAAAGTGTAAGGGTCTAGGGATCCGATTTCACCGCTCAATGATACTCTTTGCTATTAGGATGTTGGATTCAATGCATAACTTGGATTCATTCTATCTAATATGAGATTATTACCGTTAGGTATGCGGGTTTAAATCAAGTATTTTCACTCGTTTCAATTAATTATAATGTGTAGTATAACTGAGGGGAAAACCCGTTAAGCTTAATAACATATAAATCAAATAGGATGGTTTAGCATAAGGTGTGTACCATAACCACCTATCCTTTTTATTAAATGGTGCTCATGGTTTTGCATATGGTGTATGCCGTAACCATGCTAGATAATCAATGTGATTCATAATATTAGTGATCAAGCAATATATCAAATCAAATGAATGCAAATAACTCAATGAATGAAAACAACTAATTGCATTAAAGAACTAACATTCCCAAATAACAAAATATATCAAAGAGGGTTATATCTTCACCCTTGAAAAGAGATTTAGTGCATAATGAAAAAGGAAATAACTCCCTCCATGAAGCTCATCACAATCCAGAACATGCTTCTCCACTTGACTTCTTCACTTCAAAAACTAGGTGTAACCACCTCCTCTTTGCTCCAAGAAGTCTCTAACCCTTGCCAAGAGATCCTCAAAAATGTGCCTTTTCCTCCTTTATATAACCTCTTATGGTGAGGTCGAAATTTGGATTCTCCAACTCGTGTGGCTTGTAAGTTATTTTAGAGAAAACACTCATGTTAAAGGTAAACTAGAATTTCAATTGGATTGAAAACCCATTCATACATATGTTAACTCTATACAATTAGATGAGGCAATTGTTTTTAAAAAAAATGTTTCATGTGAAGGACTATTGATATATAATTCCTTGAAATCATGTAAGAGGCATTAATTGGAATTTTGGATATTTAATGGAAATCCAAATAAAAGTATTTTTTTATGTTCTTTTCATTATGCATGAAACTGTTGAAAGCATTTAACGGTCCATATGATAGCATTCCATTAGCATAGCTATGGAAAATGGATGTTTAGAAAATTATTGAAAATCGATGGGAGTTTACCCTACTGTCCTTGCTAATTGGGAGAAGAAGCATCCCATGGCTGCTGATTTTTCTATGGGCTAGGAAGTAAGAAGCCAATAAGGTATAGAGTTAGGTGGGCTGAACTATAGAGCCTAACATCCAGAAAATGGACTGGACTATGAAGCCCATGTCGAGATATGAACTTGAGCCTAGAGGCCCAGGGCTAGACAGAAGTGGGCCAGTGGTGGCGAAAAGTGGCCGACGGTGGACATGTGGCATGATTTTAAGCCTATAATTTGTTTTTTATGTATCTTTTAACCAAAAGGTCTTATTTGGATAGTTAAATATTGATTCTAATGTTTTTGAACATTCTAGATCTATTGAAAGGGTCAAATGATGTAGTTGAAGTTCATTTCAAAGGTTTTATGTAAACAACTACATTAAAGTCTATGTTTATTAGTTGATAAATTTGAATTAATATGCATGTATTTTGAAATATTTTGTGATATATATATATATATCTATGATGATTCAAGGTAATAAGTATATTGTAAATTGTATACTTACTAAGTCTATGACTTATAGTTATTTTATATCTTTAGAAAATGCAAGTTGGTGTGTCTAAAGGAAAAAGGAAGGAAGACATGACTTTAAGTTTTATTTGAAGCATTTTATATTATGTTTTTTTATGAAACTTTGGTTTATGAAATGTATTAATTAACTTTAAATTGTTCAAAGGGTGATGTGTATTTATTTAAAGAAATTTTTATCTCTTTCTTACGTGTGGTTAATCTTAGAAAGTTAACTTTTTGACCTGAAATTATCGCATTTGTACTATGTTGGGTTTGGGGTATCACGGGAATAGAGAAGTCTACGCACACAACTTATTGTGGGAATTTTCATGCATAGCATATAGCAAGAATAATGCGGAATGTTGGATTGAATTGTGCGGCTATTATCATGGAGCCCAATAAATATATTTATGCTGCATAGCATAGCAGAGCATTCCTCTCTCTTTCTCTCAATATATGTGTAATATATCGTGTATTTTTTATGTTTGAATAGTCAAACAATTGTGCCTATGTGGCATAGTTATTTGTTAATCATGGATGTTTGATTCATATTTAATAACTTTTATTTTGTTAATAGCAACATATGTAGCTCGAATGGTTAAAGTCTTGGTTAATGAGGAGGAGGTCTAGAATTTGACTTGGGTCATAACTAGAAATTTAAATAAATTATTTTTTTTAGCATAGGACTAATAGTAGTTAGATAATGGATAAAGATCTTCTATAGAGGATGATCTGAAAAATTCCAGACGTGATGGCCTCTTTACATCTTTAGCAACAATTTCATTTCTCTAGGTGTTTTCCTATGAAGCTATTTCAGCTAACATGATTTCATGATTACTATCACCTGTACAACATTTTATTAAGGCCTCAGTGCCAAAGTCACTGATGGGACATGTTGTAGAAATTCATCCAACACCATTTGGCTTTTCTCACTAATCTAGCAACGTCTCATGACTCATGAGAATTCTATTTCTGATTGCATATTATATTTTAAGTGGGGCCTTCATTCCATCTGGTCCTATTTCCATTGAATTTAGATAGCAATTTTAGCCATTAAATAATACTTCAATTACACAGCATGGTGCCTGGTTGTTTAGTCTACAAGGGGAATTCTAATCCCAAAAGAAATGTGGACGGTGCTGATTGTATGGTTCACATATATTATTGCTTGGATGTCCCATCAAAAATTTTGCTGGAAAATTTGCTTATGGCTTTATCAGCAACGTCCCAGAGATTATACTTCTGAGATAGTTGTGGACGCCAGTAAATTTCCATACCATTTATCTACTTGGCATGGTCAATTCCAGTAGTCGTTGCTGGTTGTGGCTCGTTTTGGTTTTGACCAGTCCTGGAGTAGTCATCCATTCAACTGAAAAAGGTCTGGTTGATGTTGCCTCTGCATATAATAACCGTGCACCCCATCCAACAATATATCTCTGATAACGCGAGTAAATGTTGCATAGAGGGGAGATAATCTAACTCTGCAAGCTGGTTGGCGAGGCCACTTTGCCTACATGAGCCCATCTACGCAGGTAGTTTACAGGTAATGTTAATGTTCAACGGACAAAAGTCTCTCTCACCTACACAATTCTGCTTGTGCAACACCAAAGTCGTGTGGACTACTGGGGCGTGGGCTCATTCCAATCTGTGCAATTGGAGCCCCAATTGCGCCGCCAAGACTACACAATTCTGCTTGTGCAACACCAAAGTCGTGTGGACTACTGGGGCGTGGGCTCATTCCAATCTGTGCAATTGGAGCCCCAATTGCGCCGCCAAGACACTCCGTCTGTGCGGTCTTCAGAGGCTTCGATTGTGCAATTTCGGTTCAGTGGAAAGTCCTTTCTGTGCATCTTGGGACAACCTGCCAGTGATGGGTAGCTTGTTTGCACAACCCAAGTGGAAATGTAGCTATCTGAGCAACCTGAATCAGCCTTGCTTCTTCCCAACTAGCGTCGCAACTATTTTTTTGCAACTGCTGGGACAGGGTGCAAAGATAATTTTATAGCCTTTCAATTTCAACTGCGCAGTTCCTGCTTGCGTGATTTCCATTGGGGTCGTCTGCGATTATAAAGGGAGAGCAGACAAAAGTATTATTCAATCATTGTGGAAGCCTTGGACTGCGCAAGTGGAGAGATTGTATTGCGCAGGTGAAAACTCCGTGGTCCCCGCGCTATCTTCAGCTAGGCCGCCATGTTTGCATTATCTCTACCTTCCTGCACAACCTCATCAATCGTTTTATGTAAATGTTTACCTCTGTTTCAGCCTTAAACAGAAAACAGGACGTCGTCTTCCTACCCGCAACGCTGCCTGCGTTACACGACCTAGTAGTGTATTTGCTTCCAGCACGACTTCGTCCTGTCATGTTCCCTGCACGATCCAAAAACTGTATGCATCATTGCCATAAGCTAGATTTTCGTCTTCGCTTGTGCTAGTGACAAGCTTGTGAATTTTCATTCTGCCTATATGATTCGGAGGGGCATTCATTTTCAAGATGTGAACAGAGATGATGCTCCATTCCATTGCGAGATGGTAGAGAGAGCTCCAGCGCCGGCAGTTGTCCACCGACTCCAGTGTCGTCTGCAGTGCGTCCTCCACCTACAAACACTCAAATCTCGCCAATCATCATCTCCAATCCATGCATGTCCCGAGCTTCTACCATCAGCGTATGGGTGAAGAGCTAGGGTGGGTCTGCGCCGTGGTTGCGACGGTGCAGATCGTGTTTGGGCCACGAATTTAGCTGTCGATCCAACTAGGAATTTGGCAACTGGGATGTCATATGCAGCTCTTAAATGGGCTCTGTCCTGCAGAAGATAGACCGTAATGGCAGCTGTGGAAACTATTTGTTTTCTCAAAGAACCAACCCACTGTGGAGAAGCTCTCCTAAGGCACATTGATAATTCCAACTTGGACAGGTATTTTCACCCAACCCACTAAAAAAACAAAGGGATATGGACAAAAGGCTTTGGTAATAGACGGCATCGTGCAGGCTGTTGAACCCCATTAAAAAGAGTACTTTGCTTGTGTTATAATCTTCTTCTTCTTACTTTACGAATCAAAGTGGCCAACTTGGATTTTGCAGTTGTCTGTTTTGGCTCCATCTTTGACCTTCAGACAATCTTGACGACGGTAAAAATCCTGTTCATGCAGGTGGACAAGCATCATTCGTTCTGAAATTTTCTTTGTCACGAATTCCATTTCTTCCACGTTTCATTTCTGCCATTGATTTTCTTTATATCCCAACAAATGCCCCCCAGTGGCTGTCCGGCATGGGTACGCATTTTGACAATATGGGCATGGTGTTGGCCACTATTCTTCCTCCTGGAAAATCATAATGTAGTTCCCTACCACCATTGCTCAGATTGGACCAAACTAGACGGCAAGCTATGATCCCGACCATCTGTTCGAATTTTCAGAAAGCTGCCATTGGTTTCTGTTTCAAGAAACTGGCTTGAAGACCTTTTTCCTTCTTTCCTTTTTTGGTTTCTGCTGTGCTTCAACAGATGCCTGCTGCTCGCCTATAAAGCTGCCTAAGAAGGGATGCTACTGCCTCTTATCTTTTTAAGTTTACAAAGCTGCTCCAGATTCAGACTCTTCACTATTTTTGATGGGTTCTCTTGGAACTCAAAATACTTCTGATTTCTTCCTATTGAAAGGGGGAGGAAGAAGGCATCATCATTGCCTGATCAGGCTTCCGTTTTTCCTGCTATTGTCCACATTGGAAGGAGAAGCAGAGAATTATTTTCCATAGTCTAGTTGTATTTCATTCATCTTATTTGTTTAAACATAATCGTTCTTCGCCACCATTAATCACCATTGAGAACTCCCTGTTCATCAACATTTTCCATGTATCTTTACAATGTGGTAACTATTTGGAAACAAGGCTAGCAGACCCCAAATGGCACAACTTGGGCTTGATGGGAGCTGGCGTAGCCTTGGTGCTAGTGTGGGCTCATTGTTGGTGCTGTTATGTGGCTAGCTATAGGTAGAGCCCAGCGTTGACTGAATGGGGAAAAACCCAAGTGGAAGAAAAATCTAAAGTGACTTGGCTATTGTAAATTTCGGCGTGATGGGTTGTCTGGGGCAGAAGCTGAATGAGGTAAGCTCGTAAATGGAAGGCCTAGGCGGATTTACTCAGTGTGGACTTGGTTTGGTAACCTGGTTATTGATGGCGGCCTGTTTTGCGTAAAGCCCAGGTGGACGACCTAGTTGCAAGAAGAGTCCATCCGGCGTCCATTGGACATGACCAGCTGGATGGGTCCCACATGTAGTAGTTTGGATGGACAAACCCACGTCCCTCTTTTTTTTCTTTTTTTTTTTTTTACTGCATGATTTACCTCTTCATATCTTGAACAAGGCATTTATTGACATATTCTCTGTTTGTTTTTTTTTAAGAGGGATGGATTCTCACAACAGAGTGACTTCTCCATCCCTTGTCAATTCGATTGATTGTGTGGACTTTGAAGATTCTCCTGTTAGAGTGGACGAGTCTGGCTACGTCCCTCGCAATATTGATTCAGTCCCTATTAGAGAGCATGATGTAAATGATCAAGATGAAGCAACATCGACACAACCTACAGCGGATAGTTCTATTCCAAATCCTTCCATCGCTGAAGTGATTCTTTCATGTAATGTTACCCTTGAGCCAAATGTAAGAATATCAGAAGATGGATCAGAAGAAGAGGAGATCCTTGTTCCATCACAGTGTGAAGAGAAAGTTTCTATTGTGCCACCTTGCCGAGAGGAAGCTCATGTTGTAGCCCAGTGCCAACGGAGAACTCCTATGGCGCAACAATGCCAATCACAGTGAAAATGAAGAAGTAGAAGAAAGGTGATGACCCTCACCTTCAAAGTGCTATCCGTTATTACCAGGTTAAGGAGAGAGACAAGGGTTTCTTTGTTTGGCTGAACACAGAGCTCCCGAAGCAAAAAATTCCTAGTTTTAATAGTGACCTCCGTGGTCATTCTCCGATACATCACTTTTCCATGATAAACATGAAGAGTAAAGAAAGCTCGTTCGCTCTTTGCTCTCAACCTTGCTTTTTGCATAGAAAAGATGTTGAGAGCGCTTACCTATCTACCAATGCTTTTGCGCACTATGATGAGAAGGACCACTTCGATGGATATTTCCTATCTTCCGTCAAAGGAATGTTAGACCCTCATGAATACTCTATAGAGACTCCTCATTAGAGGGCAACAATTCTTGAGAGTTAAAAATTTGTTACTGATGATGAAAGAGGCCGATTCAATGGTGGTTTACTGAAGAACAATTTCTTTAAACCTTAGGCAGAGCATATAGCAGCAGTGCACAAAAATGTTCTCTGTCAAGCTAGAATTTATGATGTGATTCTTTGCGCTCACGATCCATTCCACACCAGCACATGGAGGCCATATGCGACTTCATTCAGTTTTGGTCTCTGACGACCAATTTCTTCAATTTCCCTTATAGTGAGATGAGCATCACACTATGGGACCTCAATATCGCTTATGGGTTGTATATCATTAGGGAGACTTTTGATTAGTACCTCCCTCCGAATGAGTATTTCAAAGAAGATAGCTTAGGTTATCACGTCTTGAATATAATGAGCAAGTTAAGATGGTCTGGCACTAAGCTTTCTTGGATAGGCTAGGCACAATTGTTCGGAAGGATTTTCAATCCCAATGCTCAGAGATGTAAAATGCCAACATCTAAAGATTGGGCCAAGTGAAATATTTGGGTTGATGAAGCTCTTCTAAGCAGCATCATCCTAGAGGAGGAATTAGTATTATTCCTTATGTTGTGGCTTTTTGTTATTATCTGTCCTTCATCAGCACATAATCATTGTATCAACCCCTTATGCTTGATGTTGGCTCTTCAGATTGTTAAAGGTAAGAGACTGTCCATGGCTCCTCATGTATTGTGCGACATCTATCACGGGTTGAACGAGATGGTTTTACATCATTCTGGGCCAGTCACGTGCACCACTTACTTCCCAATTCATTTCTTTACAACTTGGTTAGGACTTTATTTCCCATGGATTTACGAGGTTGACTTGCCAACTCAATTGCCTAGTAAAGGTTTATTATTGGGGAAGTTCTTGATTGCCATTTTCAAGAATATACAATTTGATGAAGTGACAGATTGGTTAGTAAAGCTACACAAGTTTTCTCAAGAGATGTTTTTGCGTGCTCCGGTCAACAATCCTTTGGGATTTGAGGTGAAAAGCAAGGATGAAACCTTTGGCAAGATTAATGATTTCATCATTTCTTTGCAAGCTTGCTTGCTTCCTCTTCAGGAAGGCTCCAGTTTTGGTTTGAACCATATTTCCCGAATTGGTTCACTAGGCAATTTGGTTATGACCAAGAAATGTCGAGTCATAGCATATTTATATCACAAGAAGAGCGTATAACTGGAGTGGTATCCACTGTCATTTCATTTTACCTCTATATTTCAATATTACGATGTTTTTTTGCCTGGTCTGGCCCAAAGAGTCCATGTGACCAAGGACTATACTTGGTGGTATAGCACCAATGCGAGCAAATTCAGTGGGGCGATACCCCTTAATTGTGGTATGTTTACTTATCATCCGTTGACATCCTCTTTTGTACTTGACATGCCTGAGAATGTCTTCTTAGGGGTGCAACGGGCCATGGATTTTGAGAGGCCATCCACTTTTCCACAACGAGTTTTATGGTTAGACAAACGTCGTCCTAGTCAGGATATTCGTCGCACTGATCACAATCATATTGGGTGGTAGGGTTATGGTAAGCAGATATATATCGTAGGCGAAGACATTTGGATGGAGTTGATAACTCCTGAGTCACCTCCTTAGTCCCTCTAGATTATGCTGAGCAAATTGCGCCAATCAACATGCCTCTTTTAAGGGAGGAAATGACCAAAGTAGAAGCTAATGCAGAGGCAGAGTTGGAAAGTTACTTAGTGGATTGTACCACAGTATGATTCTGTGATCGGGATCCTCAGGCTTCAGTTCCTCTAAGAACTTCCTTATCTCGAAAGAAATGGACTGAATCTAGTAGTGTTACTATGAAGCAGAATGAGAAGGCAAAGACTAACCAAGGATTGTCCAACCCTCTCCCTCCAAGAGTGACCAAAGTGTTGATGCATTAATAGGAGACCAGAGGGAATCATCGCCTGATCTCTTCGATTTGTATGAGGTCATTCGTCAGATTGGTGACATTCCTTTTCATCTTTCTCCATTATCTCCACACCTTCTTTATTTGGTAAGACCTTCAATTGAAGAGGAGGTTACCTTGGTAGAGATCCCATTGGAGGGTGCTGCTTCCGTAGTTGTTCTTGAAGGAGATGCAGACAAAGCTACTCCTGATCTTGAGGATGAACATGTTGTAGATGAAGCTTTGCCCTTTGCTCCCTAGGCATTGCAACAGATTGATGATAGTGCTTGCGAAGCACACAAAGAGATATCTAAAGCATCGACATCACATTTTCATGCTTTGCTTAGTGAGGATTTTCTTCAGATGTTTTCTTCTGCTCACATCAAGGCAACAAAGGAGCTAAGCAAGGTCCGATAGGAGAACTTAGAAGATGAGTCTAATCTTTTTGCTCAAATTTTGCTAAATCACAACAGAGAGCCCCTTTGCCCGATGCAATTGCAAGTTTAAAAGATCATTTTCTATTCCATCCTGAAGGTATAGAAAGGCCGGGTGGTGACTTCTATTGTTTGTTAGCCATCTTCAAGCAATTCGAGTCTTTTCAGCAAGCGTGGGAACAAGCTGAATTAGATGCTATCCCGGGACTTCTTATTGAAGTTGTCGCTACCAAGGAAGTTGAACTGGAGGATCTACGGGCTAAGATTTATGAGAAATCATCGGCCACGAGCATGGCTTTAGAGCATCTTTCATCTCTTCAAGTAGAGTTAACCTCTTTGAGAGAAGAGGTTAGAAGAAACAGAGATTGCCTTGAAATCTTTCAGCGAGAGTTTCACTAATTGAGCCATCATTTATCCTTTCAAGAATCTCTTGTTGCCTCCAAGGAGAAAGATGAAGCTGAAGGTTTAGAGATCATTAAATACTTGAAGGAAGAAGTGGCTGCTTCCCAATAAGAAGAGACAGCGACTAAGGAGACTTTAATAGAGTTGAAGTCATCTCCAATTGTGAGCCCAGAAGCTGCTCAAGCATTGAAGATAGCGGAGCAGTTCAGCCTTCTGAAGGAGTCTATTTTAACTGCTTTAACTCATTTATAAACTCCTATGTATGAGAATCTTATATGCTAATGAATGTCCAGTTTTCGCATCTTTGTCTCACAACACTTGGTTTCTTGACATGTTCTTTTTTTTTATTGGCAATTTCACTTTTACATGTAGATTGAATTACTTAAGAAGCAATTTATAGGGAATAAAGAAGGAAGAGCAAATGCCCCTAGCATTTTCTCCCTTCCAGTTCATATATAGTAACATTTTAGGAAACATCCACTAATGGATAATTCTCCTAAACCATTACTATTTATAATCCAATATGAACCATTGGCATAAGCCTCTTGGGTCTTCCTACTTAGGTTCAAATTTGCCAATTAATTTGTCACCCGTCATTAGTTCGGTCCTTAGTTTGAGAACTAAATCACCCAAGCGATAAGTTTGGTGTTTAACTGATTGGTTATATGCCTCGGTCATGCGGGCTTGGTATAACTCAATTCTTTGTTTATCTTGGAACTGCTTTTCATCCAAAGCATCGAGCTCTTCAAAGTGCAACTTGGCTTGTTAATTAGTTGTCAACCCTTAATGTATTGCAACTCTAAGTGATGGGGCCTCAGCCCCAAACACCAAAGAATAAGGAGTTGCATTGGTTGTTGTCTGGTAAGTAATGCATTAAGCCCAAAGCGCCTCTGGCAATTTGAGATATCATTGCCACTTATTCTTATCTGTCGTTCTTCTCATGATCTTTAGGATTGCCTTATTGAATGCTTCCGCTTGGTCATTTCCTTGTGGATGATATGGTGTAGAGAATACATGTTTGATGTCTTGTTTTCAATAAAACTTCTCCATTTTCTTGTTTTTGAATGAAGTGCCATTGTCTGACGTAATTTGGCATGGATTAATATATTGATACACGATCTTGAATTTGATAAAATTGATTACTTCTTTGGCTTTGACTCTCTTATATGAATCAGCTTCTGCCCACTTGGAGAAGTAATTGGTTGTAGCCAGGATATAGGCATGTCCTTGGAAGACGGAGGGTTGATTGGACCAATGATATCAAATCCCCACCATTCAAATGGCCAAGAGATGTTTGCGGGGACCAATTCTGAAGGTGCTATGTGCCGGATATCCCCATGAAGTTAACATTGGAGACATGATTTGGCAAATTACAGTGAGTCTGAAACTATGGCAGGCTAGTAATATCTCAGGCATTTGATCCATCTGTATAATCTTTGACCAAATGAATGCCCACCGCATTCTTTAGAATATGCTTGTATGAGTGCATATTGGATCTCTTCCCTGTTAAGACAATGGAGCAAAAGTCCATCATATGCCTGGCGATACAATGTATTATCGAAATACACATCTAATAGCTCTTTTTCTTAAAGTTAACCTTTCTTGCGAGTTTTCTGAGAGAATCTCATATTGTAGGTAGTTGATGTATGGGGTTTGCCAATCATTCGCTGTAATTCCATTTAGGCTACACATTCCACTCGCTTAATAGTCTCCTTATCATATGAGTCAAGAATGTGGCTTCGTTGCTTAACTTTGATAATGACCTCTTGGCCTCCGACAATAGCTAGAGCGGTTGCTAAATTTGCTAGAGCGTCAGCAATGATATTTTCAATCCTCAGGATATACCCAATGCTAACTGAAAGAGTTGATCTAATAGCCCTTGCACGATATCATAATATTGGCTGAAATTAGGCTGGCGAACCTCGTATTCAATAGTTAATTATTGAACCACTAGTTCCTAATCACCGAAGATATCTAATTTGGTGATCCCAAAGTTGAGGGCAATCTGAAGTCCTAAGACTAGTGCCTCATACTCTGCTTCATTGTTGGTGTAATTCTTTCCTAAGTACAAAGAATTTGGAAGAATGTCTTTCTATGGTGAGATGAAGACAATTCCAACGCCAACACCAACAACTTTGGTAGCACCATCGAAATACATCTATCGAAGAGTGTTGACTTGTGCAATAAATACTTCCTCATTTGGTAAGTCTTTTTGTACAATAACCTCTTTATCGACCGGATGAGCTGCCAAGAAGTTAGCCAGAACTTATCCTTTCACCGCTTTTTGCGAGATAAAGTAATGACTACTTGGCCAACCATCTCGATAGCATAGGTTTAGTGATCAAGAACTTAAGCAAATCTACTTTAGAAATTAATCAGATCTCACAAGCAAGGAACTAATGACTTAACTTTTGGGCTGCAAACACCAAGGCAAGGCATATCTTTTCGATCGGAGAATAATTGCATTCTGCATTGATCAACTGACGACTAAGGTAGCACAATGCTTGATCCTTACCATCTTGATTTTCTTGTACGACCAATGCCCCCAGTGATTGCTCGCTCATGGAGATGTATAAAATAAGGGGTTTACCTTTAGCTGGTGCAGCCAAAACTAGCAGATTGCGGAGTAATTCTTTGATGGTATCAAAGGCTTTTTGGAAAGCTTTGTCCCAAACAAAAGCCACATCTTTATTTAGTAGAGATGAAATGGCTGACATCTTCCTGCTAAATTGGTGACAAATCTTTTGATATAAGATAGCTTGCCTTGCAAACTCCTTAGATCATTTATGTTCCTTGGGAGAGGCATGTTTTTGATGGCCTCTACTTTTTATGGGTCCACCTCGATTCCTCGATGATGGATGATAAATCCCAAGAACTTGCCTGACTCAACTCCAAATGCGCATTTGAGTGGGTTCATGCATAGCTTGTTTATCTTGAGCCGTACAAAGATGGTGCGTAAATCCTGACAGTACTGATCATAACCATTGGATCTTATTGTCAAATCATCGACATAGCATTCAACATGTTTGTTAAGCATGTCATTAAAAATAACTTACATAGCTCTTTTATAAGTAGCTCTTGCATTCTTTAATCCGAATGACATAACTTTATAGAAAAAGATGCCCATTAACGTGCGAAATACAGTAAAAGTCTCATCTGTTAGCGCCATCTTAATCTAGTTATAGCTAGAGTAACCATCCATGAACGAGAATGTGTCATAGAGCGATGTACTATTGATAAGGAGTTCTATATGTGGTAGCGAGAACTCATCTTTTGGACAAGCTTCATTGAGCTTGCCAAAATCAACACAAACTCGGATTTATCCATTCTTTTTCTTTATCAGGACAACACTAGAGAGCCATCTCGGGACCTGATTTCTCAGATAAAGTTGGCTTCTAGTAATTTGTTGATCTCATTAATGATATGTTGCTCCAATTCAGGTCTGAAATTTCTTGGTGCTTGCTTGGAGAGATATGTATAGAATGCATGACAATATCCGGATCTGGCAAAGATTTGGTGATGAAGGTAAGGTGCTTATCTTTGTTTGTACCCAAGTTGAAATCTTCAAGTTCATCGATTGTTAATTGTCAACTATCTTCTAACCCCAGCGAAGTTGCACCACAGGTTATTTCTTCTAAGAAAGAATCGGAGCTATTGTCTTCTTCTTCGTCAGAATGGAACAGAGTATGGCTTATGATCAGACTGATGAGTCTCACTCGCCATTCCTGACTCTAATCCAGGAATTGATGGGTTATCAATGACTTCTTTGTCATCTGTATCATCAAGTCTCTCCAAATTTGTTCGTGATTATTTATCATCAGACTCAGATTCTTCCTCTTGTGGTGATGCATGGTGAGAGGTGGAAACCATGTAGCAATGTGCAATTGTTGATGATGTGGATGACGTTTTTGACATCTTGGACTCAGACGGAGCTGACTGATGATTCTATATAGTGGGACCGACAGTTGAACCGATACTCTCATAGGAACTATCCAAGTTATACTACTCGTCACTGTCCACGTTAATATCACCATCCGCACTAAGACCTATCTGCTCTTCTAGATACCAGAGACCCTTTAATTTTCCTTTGATTGAAATTGGGATGAGCGGACCGGTTACCGATATTAGGTCAATCATCCTTCTGCATCCCTTGCTGAATTTCTAAAAAATTTTGGCAGGCAGGAATTTCTTAGGTAAAAGATCAGAAGTACAACATTATCCATAAGGCAAACACATCTTCTTAAATACTAATCTTCTTTTTTTTGTTTGGGATTGCAGTTCAGGTTCTTTGCCCTAAATGATTTCTAACTCAATCAATCGAGTCAGTGGCCAATTATACTCAACCAATATAGATTGTAATTTTCCTCCTCCAATCTCCTATTTACTATTTTTGGTGATAAGATTGGAGGATGTCTCTTGCTCTGCTTGGTTGGTGCTCCCAGTGTTGATCTTAAAACACAAAGATTGCATTTGATTTGAGACTACTTGAGAGTATCTTGGCACTAA
Organism: Pouteria campechiana; assembly: GCA_036873735.1. Lineage (NCBI taxonomy): Eukaryota > Viridiplantae > Streptophyta > Magnoliopsida > Ericales > Sapotaceae > Pouteria > Pouteria campechiana. The sequence continues at coordinate 16,106 of JAYJMB010052289.1, forward strand.
AGGTGACAACGTTGGAAGAGTAGTTGTTGTTCGCCTTGAACTTGAAGTGTTGATTTGGAACCGGGTGTTCTCTACTGATGCTAGTTGTGGCGATGTATAAGCTCGCAAAGAGTTAGCAACTTGATTCTCATAAAGTCCAGCTAGTGGGGGTCTAGCTTGCCCCCTGCCTATTGATGACCTGGCCAATTCTCTTTAGCGTCCTCTTCCAAGTTGTCTTGGCATCGATGTCCTAGCCTGAAAGGTGAAAGATTGCAAAGTTGAGAAAGTTGCAATTGGCTTCTAATTGAATATATTATGAATTGGCGGAGCTAGTGCTGAAGCAGGAATGACCTGGTGCTGAGATGGTTGCGAATGCTAAATCGACGACCTTTCTTCATCATCATCGTCGACTTGGAGCACTTCTAACTCTTTCATGAGTTCTAACTTGTCTTCTTGTGAGACGCTTGTCGCAATTTCGAAGCACAAAAATATTTATGGTGAAACCATTGGGAATGAGATTGCCTATGGAGGTACAGCCTGTAATGAGGGTCTTTGTGATGTGGACCCTTATCTTTTGGCAGTAAATGGCTATTGCCTTCTGTCCATGGTCGGCTTGGCCGATTCTTTTGGCTGCTCTGGTTCATTCGAAACCAGCTCATAGTATTGGGCTGTTGAGAATAATGTCTTTGAAATCGTGAATGGCCCTACATTAGCCGATATGCGCCTCATTATGTCATCCTGGTAGAACTTAAAGGATTGGTATATTGTGGATGCCACAACTTGATATCAGTACAACCATGGCCTTCCGAGCAGCAAGTTGTAGGTCGTTGGCACATTAATGACGTGAAAGTTGACTTTTGTGAGAAATCCTTGAATATCAAGGCTCAAGGTGATAGTCCTCATAGTTCGCTAACTCTCTTGGCTAAAGCCTTGAATCACTAGAGTGTTGCTTTTGAGAATAGGTTGGCACATCCCGATACGTTTTAGTACTTTGAGTGGGAGAATATTCACCGCAGATCCTTGATCCATCATAATGCGGTTAATCCCTTCTCCCAATAAATCGCTACTAACAGACAATAGATAATTATGCTTTGTATTTCTAAGCAATAAGTCATCATCTGTGAAAGTGATGATTTGGTTGTATTCAACCATATTAGCAACCTCTGCCAGGTACCAGTCCTTGATGGACTCATCTAACAAGGCATTTATGAGCGCTTGTCAAGACTCTTTAAAGAATCGAAGTGCATCGTATATGCTCAGTCTTACCGGGATTCTGTGTAAGTGAGTGATGACATCATAATCTGGATTATTTTTAGTTCTAGAGCTTCCCTTTATTCAATATGGGGATAAGGAATTCCAAGCACCGGCTCTTCTTGCATTGGTGCCTTTCCTTTGTCCTGAGTTGTGTTCTTCCAGATCGCAATATGGCCATTGTTTTCGGTGACTCAGATGCTTCTTGTGGAGCATTCTCTTCATTTGGCATGATGTTGGTCATGTTGCAAGATACCTTCATAGGTTCTGATGTTTCTTGGATCAACAACTTGAGTAAGCAGAGAAATAAAGTAGGTAACACTTTAGGCAAAGGAAAAGTTTTTCCGAATGCAACAATGGATTCTCATATTATGCGTCTTTCTTCATGCAATACGGGGCAATAAAGGCAAACATTGCACCATCTCAAGGCGAAATCATAAAGATGTTCCCCTTCAAGAGGATAAATTCCTCGCGCTTGTGCTTTAAAGAACTGAGAAGTGTAATTATGAAATCTATGTACGAATGCTTCGGTTAACACCTCCCAAGATCTGAACAATTTGACTGTTAATGTTGTTATCCACGTTAGGGCATTGCTATTACTAGCCAATGAAAATGGAAAGCTCTTGATCGCATTTGCCTCGTTTTCTACATCTTCGCACTAAGGCTTGATACTGAAATAAGTGTCTGATCGCAACCTTGTAGCTTTCTTTCAATAATTTCATCATGAGCCATCCTAAGTAATGGATTTATTTGGTTTCTGAAACTGTTGTGAAAATAGGGGCTTTTATGTAGTGTAGATATTCAAGGACCCTCGCAATGTGCGATTTGATGAATACTTGTTTTTTTGGTGGGTCATCCATCACTCTTATCTTCTTCTTTTCGACTTAATCGAATGCCTCTATAAAATTAAATAGCACTTGATAGTGGAAATAAGCCCTTTTTGCTATGCAAAGATGGATTTCTTCTGCCTCTGGGCGATCAAGGATTATGGATTGCTCCAAGCAGCGTCCCTCCATTTGTGAACATAATTAGCCGTGTTCTCATCATAATGCTACTCCTGGTTGATAAAAGACTTTTTTATCCCCTCCTTTCTTTTGGAAAGTAAGCATAACAGGAAATGTCTTGCAAGGGAACCCATTCTTTGGTGCCCTATACTGTCGAAGTTTAGAACCAGTTCTTCTTCACTTATGGGGAAAGTGAGCTTTGAAAATTCTAATGCATCTTTACAAGGTCTAGATTTTCTCCGCAACACTCATCAACATAGTGGAGGAGGTGTGTGACTGGCAAATCACCAACATTGAATATGGTGAAACCTTGACGACGGTGCTCTCTTTCGCGTTCGCTCCTTCTACAAGAGCATTCTCGCCTCTTATTTAGTTGGCTGGTGAAGGCCTCTCCTTAGCCAATGTGATAACAAAACACCATTATCGGATATTCAAATAGATCATCCTTATAAGAGTTTGGGTTATTCCCAGTTTTTGAGTCTGGCAAATTATCCCAAAATATCATCCATACTTCAACTACAGCTGACGACAGTGATGGTGATGGCTCCCAAGCATAGAGCTCTGGGCACCTTTGACCAAGGTAGGCTCCTTTCTTCTTTTTTCCCACCATTTTCTTATAGAAGGATTTAAGCCTCTCAAGCTAGAGGTAATCCCCAAAGATGTATGACTAGAACCATGATGGCCAGCAGTATTTCCTTTTAGGATATGGGAATAACTCCTTTAAACACTATTCCATTTATTTCTACTTTGCATGTTTGGTCTGACGATTTTGTCCCTTACGTCTCATCAATGGGACTTCTGGGATGTCTTTTGGCCATACAAGATCCCAACCTTCGTCATCAGCCATGACTTCCTTCTACTCCTCTTGGCTAAAGGCTTTCAGGAACTGACGATCAAATTCCTATTCCAGCATTGTTAAATCGGGAATTTCTTTCACCGATATGTTATTGGATGTTCCTTGTGCATCTTTTTTTAGTGTAATTATTTCACTCTTCATACAATGATTAATAATTCTTCTCACTACTTTGCATTTAACCATTGGGTGATTGATACCCCGATGCTAATGACAATATAAGGGTGGCTGACCTTATCTACCTCTGTTAGAAACAGGGATTTTGATAGCCTTATATTGCTTAATTGAATGAGCCCTAATAGAATTAGTACCACTTCCTCATTAGAGCAATGGTATTTTGGCTCCGAAATCTTCTGTTTCTTTGACTGTTTGTTATTACCACTAGTTTTGGTCTCAGTAGTGTTGATAGAGGTATTCAGTTCACCTGTTTCTGATTATTTCTTCTTAGACTAGAAAGTATTTTCTTTCCATTTATCATCCTGAACTTTGCTCTTTCCAAAGAGGGAAAGGAGGCATTCCTTTCGAATTGACTCATTGGCCAACGCCCAAAAGGTGGTGATTTGCTCATTCACCAGGATTACACGGGGTGTTGATGGCGAAGCCGCCGCCTGGCAGGAATCTGAAAGTGAGCAATGGCACCATTAAGCTTGAGCTTTTGAAAGGAAATTGAGTGAATGTAGAAATGACTAAAGATCTATAAAGAGCAAAAGAAGAGCTTGGTCAGTTTCATAAAAGAATAAAGTCTCTAAGATGCATTAGTATTGCTTTTCCATAAAGATGAAGGGTAGAATGTTTCAAGTCGGTTTCACCATTTTTGTAACAAGTACAAAAAGAGAAAAAAACAAAAAATAGAACAATATGAGGATATTTGTCATTTTTGGAATGAATCAAATAATTTTTATTTTTTATTGATTATCCTTAATTGATTACACTTGTCGTGTATATCAAAAAAATTGTATGTTCACATCCCAAACCACAAGTGGTCCTAATTACATCTTTACAATAGGAGAAAGCCCTTGATTAAAAGAAAAAGTACAATGCATCTTAGAGACCCAAAAATAAAACACAATCTCTCTCAAAATAACTATGTGCTGTCTTTGGAATCCTCAAGCACATAGCGATGACTTGATATTTAGGGGATCACCTCAAGTCAATGGGCAATACAATGACACGACTTTAGACTGGGTTGCCAGACTGGATCAACTTAAGGAACGAGTGTTTTGATTTGATTAGTTTGTCCTGGGTGGAATCAAGACCAAGTGATTTCTGTTGTTTAAACTGTAAGAAACCATAGAAACAGTAGATATCTTGTTATCCAATTAGCATATCCCGTAAGGACTCAAGACTGGGTGATCTCTATTATATTTATACTGGAAAGAGACCAAAAGAAAACAAGTGATCTAGGTTTGGTTCAACTTTCTCTCATTGCCCATGAGAAGCTTAAGAAGAGTAAGCCAAGTTAATTGGGTTTTGGTCAGCTTTCTCACATTGCCCATGAGAAGCTTAGGAAGAGTGTGCCAGGTTAACTAGGTTTAGCTCAGCTCTCTCAATTACTCATGAGAAGCTTAGAAAATGTGGGATAAGGATGACTGAATTTGGCTCGACTCTTTTAATTACCCATGAGAAGCTTAGAAAAAAGTGGGATAATGATGACTGGATTTAGCTTAGCTCTCTCAATTGCCCATGAGAAGGTTAGGAAAAGTGGGCCAGGTTAACTGGATTTAGCCCAGCTCTCTCAATTGCCCATGAGAAGCTTAGGAAAAGTGAGACCAGGATAACTTGATTTGGCTCAGCTCTTTCAATTACCCATGAGAAGCTTAAGAAAAGTGGGCCAGGTTGACTGGATTTGAATGTTTTGATGAATAATATCTACTAAGGTTTGACTCGATGAGTCGTGACTTAATGAGTCAGGACTCAGTGACTCGGTCCTAGACTTAGGCTTTGGGATAATTTAGTGAGTGTTGCTTGCTAATGTTTGACTCGCTGAGTCATAACTCAGTGACTCAGTCCTAAATTTAGGTTTTGGGATGATTTAGTGAGTGTTGTTTGCTAAGGTTTGACTCGGTGAGTCATAACTTAATGGCTCTGTCCTAATTTTAAGCTTTTGGATGATTTGGTGAGTGTTGTTTGCTAAGGTTTGACTCAGTGAGTCACAATAACTCTGTCCTAAACTTAAGCTTTGGGATAATTTGGTGAGTGTTGTTTGCTAAGGTTTGACTCAGTGACTCTATCCTAAACTTAGGCTTTTGAATAATTTGATAAGTGGTATTTCCCAATATCCCGTGAAAAACTGAAAGCGAGCAATCTCTGTCGTTTACACTATGAGAGATCAAAGATTTAGGTTATATGAATTAAGTTTAATTACACTTTAAGTTAATTAAGCTTAATTATAGTTAGCACTAATTATAGTGATTAGTGCTAAATGATAGTTCTTAATTGACTTAAGATAATGTCATTAGTTTTCTTATTTATGGGGTAGTTACATGGTTTAATCAGGATTTAAATAAGTTTTAATGTGTTTTAAATTATTTAATCCAGCATTATCCTATTGTTTATTAGCCGTATGGGACTCACCATTACCACAGCATGGGTGGGACCCATGTGTTTACCATGGTGGGGCCATGGCAGAGTGCTCTTAGGCACTAGAGAAGTTACTAGTGGCCAAAAGCCACTGGTGTCAAGTAAGGCACCTACCTCTTGAAGGCTCCTCAAGCTCCTCCTCCAAATTTTATCTCTCCCCTAAGAAGAGGAAGGGGTATTTATAAGCTTGAGGCCCTCTGGGGGTAGTTTAAGAATATCAGCTTCAATACGGTGGCATTCTTCGGATGTCCACTTCAACATTGGGGGTATTTTGAAAATTCTTGAAAATGATCTTAGCTTCACCATTTGGGATATTTTGGGAATTCCTGAAAAATGAGCTCAGCTTCACCATTTGGACAGTTTGGAAATTCTTGAAAACTGGACTCAGCTTCACCATTTGAGCAGTTTGGAAATTCCAGCTTCACCATTGAAGCATTTTAGGCATGTCAACTTTACCATTAAGGTATTTTGGTCATGCCAACTTTACTAATGAGGGCATTTTGGGCATGCAAGGACTAATAAATATTTATTTGTCTCTCTAAATGCATCGATCAATTTTAATTAATTACATGCTTGTTCAATATGGGTACTGTGCAATTAATTTAAGTCATACATGTGCTATGTTTTGTACATTTTCAATTATGACCATAAGATGAAAATGATCATGCGTGCTCAAGCTATTAGTGTCCACATCATCTCATGTGGACGATCTGAAAATTTCAAACATGATGGCCTCTTTAGATCTTCAACAGCAATTTCATTTCTCTAGGAGTTTTCCCATTAAACTATTTCAGCTAACATGATTTCACGATTACTATCACTTATACAACATTTTATTAAAGCCTTGGTTCCCAAAGTCAAACTGATGGGACATGTTGTAGAAATTCATCCAACACCATTTGGCCTTTCTCACTTTTCTAGCAACATCTCGTGACTCATGAGAATTCTATTTCTGATTGCATATTCTATTTTAAATGGGGCCCTCCATTCCATCTGGTCCTTTTTCCATTGAATTTAGATAGCAATTTTAGCCATTAAATCATGCTTCGATTACACAACATGGTGCATGGTTGTTTAGTCGACAAGGGGAATTCTAATCCCGAAAGAAATGTGGACGTTGCTGATTATATGGTTCACATATATTATTGCTTGGACGTCCCATCAAAATTTTTGCTGGAAAATTTGCTTATGGCTTTATCAGCAACATCCTAGAGATTATACTTTGGAGATGGTTGTGGATGCCAGCCAATTTCCATACCCTTTATCTGCTTGGCATGGTCAAATCCAGTCACCATTACTGGTGGCTCATTTTGGTTTTGAGCAATCCTGGAGTAGTCATGCATTCAACTGAAAAAGATCTGGTTGCATGTTGCCTCTGCATCTAATAACCGTGCACCCCATCCAACAATATATCTCTGATTATGCGAGTAGATGTTGCATAGAGGGGAGATAATCTGACTCCGCAAGCTGGTTGGCGAGGCCACCTTGCCTACATGAGCCCATATGCGCAGGCAGTTTGCAGGTAATGTTAATGTTTAGCGGACAAAAACCTCTCTCACCTGCGCAATTCCGCTTATGCAAAACCAAGTCATGTGGACTGCTGGGGCGCGGGCTCATTCCAATCTGTGTAGGTGGAGCCCCAATTACGCGACCAAGGCACTCCATCTGCGCGGTCTTGAGAGGCTTCATCTGCGCGGTCTTGAGAGGCTTCATCTGCGCAATTTTGGTTTAGTGGAAAGTCCCTTCTGTGCATTTTGGGACAACCTGCCAGCGACGGGCAGCTTGTTTGCATAACCCAGGTGGAAACATCGTTGTCTGCATGACCTGAATCAGCCCTGCTTCTTCCCATCTGGCGCCGCAGCTATTTTTTCTCAATTGTACGGATAATATCATAGCCTTTCAATTTCAACTGCACAATTCCTACCTGCGTGATTTCCATTGGAGTCATCTTGGCGAATAAAGGGTGAGTGGACAAAGGTATTATTCGATGGTTGCAGAAGCCTTAGACTGCGCAAGTGGAGAGATTGGATTGCGCAGGTGAAGACTCGATGGTCCCCGCACCATCATCAGCTAGGCCGCCATGTTTGCATTATCTCTGCCTACCTATGCGACCTCATCAGCCGTTTTATGTAAATGTTTGCTTCTGCTTCAGCCTTAAATAGAAAACAGGATGTTGTCTTCCTACCCGCAACGCTGCCTGCGTTACACGACTACATCCTATCACGTTCCCTGCGCGATCCAGAAACTGTATGCATCATTGCCATAAGCTGGATTTCCATCTTCGCCTGCGTTGGCGACAAGCTTATGAATTTCCATTCTGCCTATGCAAATCGGAGGGGCGTTCATTTTCAAGATGCGAACAGAGATGATGCTCCATTCCATTGCGAGAAGGTAGAGATAGCTCGAGTGCCGGCACCTGTCCACTGACTCCAGCGTCCTCTGCAGTGCGTCCTCCACCTACAAACACTCAATCTCCCTGGTCATCATCTCCACTCCATGCATGTCCCGAGCTTCCGCCATCAACGTATGGGTGAAGAGCCAGGTTGGGTTTGCGTCGTGAATTTGGCTATCAATCCAACTGGAAATTTGGCAACTGGGATGTCGTATGCAACTCTTAAATGGACTCTGTCCTGCGGAAGATAGACCGTAATGGCAACTTTGGAAACCATTTGTTTTCTCAAAGAACCAACCCACTGCGGAGAAGCTCTCTTGGGGATATGTACAAAAGGCTTTGGTAATAGACGACACCATGCAGGCTACTGGACCCCATTAAAAAGAGTACTTTGCTTGTTTTATAATCCTCTTCTTCTTACTTTACGAATCAAAACGGCCTGCTTGGATTTTGCGATTGTATGTTTTGGCTCCATCTTTGATCTTCAGACAATCTTGAAAGATCCTGTATCATGCAGGTGGACAAGCATCGTTCGTTCTGAAATTTTCTTCGCCACGAATTTCGTTTCTTCCACGTTTCAATTTTTGCCATTGATTTTCTGTATATCCCAACACCCCTCCAATTTGCTCCCCTAACTTGTGCTATCTACTTGCAGTGACAAAAACATGGAAAAAAAAGTTACATTAGTAAATGGCATACCATAGATAAAATTCCTTTTAAAAATTCATTCTTGTCATCAAAAGTCCTGTCGAAAATTTTGTAAGTCAAACGTAGGCACTAGAAATGTCTAATTTGATTTTTAGCTATGGATCAGTTTGATCATAAGACAAAGTAGAGAAAAATAAAATAAAATTTAGTGAAGTATAAAATATGCGTAATAATTAAAACCAAGGTAACAGAGATAAAATAGGTAATGTTTGGATGAAAATAAGAGTTGAGAAGAATACAAATAACCAGGAGAAAAAGTAAAATTTGTAATATATTATTTAATTATGCAGTCAAGAATCAGCTTAAGATTTATAAATCAGATTTAGGTGGAGTTTAGGTTCACCTAACTAAACCATCCTGATTTTGGTATTTTATGATGTTTCACAAAGAAAATGCTGCCAATGTGTAGCTCATGCCACTGACTGAATGGTTGATATCATCCAATGCATCAGGGCTTTCATACATACAACATCCTATCTATAGTGTAGCACTCAATCCACTAGATCAACTACCTATAGCTTATAATTAAGGACCTATAGACACCATAAGGAGAGGGGAATGAAATCTCTCTAATTCGAATCACAGATCTAAGGATACAGTCACCAACAACAGCCCGCAAAAATACGCTATTTCAATAGGTAAAAATAAAATCCATCGAGAAAACCCTAAATCGAGCCGTGTAAGAGGTTTACTCCAACTCAATCAACAGATTTGATGAAAAAAGTAAAAAAAAAAAATGGGGCATGAAAACACCAAAACCGAGAAAGAGAAACCATTTCCGTCATTCAAAACAAGCAAATTCTAAAAGCAATTGGGAACAACAAAAGATGCATGGATTTAGCAGGAAATACAACTAAGCAAGAAAAGGCAGATCGGTCTCGGTAGAGGATGGGTGACGGGAAATTACCTTCGGGTTCTAGTGGAGCTGTCGGAGATGGAGATGCGCCGCTATTGACGATGGCCACCATGAGAGGATTTTTGGTCGATTGTTCGAGGGCGAGAGGTATTTCTGTCAGAGATGGATATGGCACTGTAAGTGGTAATAAGCTCCAAACTCGGGCGCAGGAACGAGTAGGGCGCAAGTGCGTGGCTTTTGATATCAGCTAGAGTTAGACCTTCTGTCTAAAATGCCTCACTTTTGCAACCAGAGCATCAACCCTCGATGTCCCTACCGCTAGCACCGGCTTTGGCAATAAACAAATGTAATACAAAATTTTTCATCGGAGTAACGATGTGATCATTTGGTAGGTTTGAAATCAGTCTTATGTGCTTATTGGTGTTGTAATTATAAGAAAATTAGTCTCATGTGATTATTGATGTTGTGTAATTTATGGCCTAGTTTAGTAGGTTTAAACAAATATAGTAAATATTTTATTAACAATATGGTTGCCTTGCATCTATATCAATTACGAATCACCTTTATTATAAAAACTATATTTTAAAACTTTGTCCAACATAAATTTTTGTAGCATACAAAATTAACTTTTCCCAACAAAAATTTAATAAAATAAAGTGTGTTCATTTAATTTTTAGCAACTATTACTTACAAGAAAATTTTATTTAGTTGTTAAAAATTTGTGGCAACAAATCTTTGTTACAAAATACTAGTTTGGTTGCAAAAATTTTAATATTTTGCAATAAATTGATATCCTTGCTTATGATAAATTTTTAGCAAGGAAATTATTTTTAGTTGTTAATTTTGGTTGCTTAAAACCAATTTTTTTGTAGTGTTAATTGTATCTGGAAGTAAATTACAATGAAGCAGACTATTAGCCGTGGCAAATATCACTTTAAAGAAAGTAACATATATAACATGCCTTTAAAAACTTCTAATTATTTGATCTATTCTTCTTTTCTGTTTCATCTTGACCATGGAAAAAAGGAATTTTCTTTGCTTTTTTTATTAACTAACAAGCCCTAATTAGAATAGATGAAGAACAGTAAAATATTGTATAAATAAAATCTTATATGTCTAACCATTTGAATATGTCTCTCACTAATTTTAGAATCCCTTGCTTTTGGAAAATTCTTTAATATTAATTTAAGTAGTCTACATTAAATCATATGCATATTGGTCTATGGTACCGAGGAAATTAGATCACTAATTTCTAGAATTGAAATTATGCAGAAAAATTCCTTGAAATAAGTATGTTTTAAATGGAAAAGATAAGTTAATTTTCATTTGTTGCAACCAAGTAGAATTTGTCTTGAAGTATTAGTAATCCAGTAAGGTATTGTTTCTGGCAAACTCAAGTTTTAATAACAATCTTCACGCTTGGTACAAAAAATAAAATCATTATAAGCAAACACATGTGCGTGTATATATTTCTAATACAATTGTTGTTGGGCACTCTCAGTAACAATTTCTCAATGAATTTGAGCACTTTACAAGAGCTCTCCAACCAAGCTATTTCTCAATAACGCTGAAAAAGGAAGGATACGATGCTTTACCCGAATATGAATCTCTTTCAATTTTTCACCCTTTTAAATACTTTCTAGTGATGCTTCAGTCAATAAATTAAATGTTCAAGGTTTTAGCAAGCCTAAATATTAAGAAATATGATATTTATCACTAATGAGAACTTCTTTCAATTCAAGAAAAGGTAGTCGTGAAGCTCAATATCAAGATGAATTTCAAGCTCCACTAAGTTATGGCCTTTGAGAATTTCGGCCACCGTCAAGCTCCGGATTGCATACGCAATTTGCGGTGCCCTTTCTTGTATGATATCTAGGTCGACGTTGATGATGGAAAGCATATAGGAGATGCAGTCATTCGCCGTCTTTTCGCTTTCAAAATCTGCCGTCGGCACCGCAAAGCATCTGACGGACGGCGGAGAGCTGCTCTGGTATGGATGGTTGGTTGTCATGGACTGGAAAGTATGATGTCGCTGATAGTCATCTTAATGCCAACAATAATAACAGCTTCTTCTTCTTCTTCGGATCTCCAGCTTCGGCCAAGTGTCAGATTCGATTTCGTGCACAATATCGTCCACGGAGTCCTCATCCTTACTATTCTCTCTCTCTCTCTCTCTCTGAACAGCTGAAAAAGAGAAGAAGAATAGCGAAGAAAAGCGGATGAAGTGAATTGCAGGATTCGATCTTTTTCTTCATATATAGGCCTTTGGAAGGGATCATACGCAGCCGTGCGCAGTTGCTGTTTTGGTAGTGGCAGGTTTGGAAACCGTTAGCGGGATTTGCGAGTATGCCTTCCAGAAGCTTATTGCCAAAGCAATGCTTACGCAAAGTCATCTCTCTCTTTGGCCCATCTCAATGTTAACCAGGTTGTAGCGTATTTTTATGTATCTTTATTTTAATATTTATATTAAAATTTTTTCTTAGCTATTAAAATTTAGAAATAATTCATTAAAAGTGCTAAAAATACATTTATAAATTTATGAATGTGGAAAATTAATTTTAATTATATATAATATAATAATAATAATACTTTTTATTACATTACCCTTTTCTACTAGCTGGGCAACGTCTTGATTTCTCATCCGCCTGGTAATTAGCATGATCTAATTCAATATATATATATATATATAGGTTATGATTTTGTGAGACCGGTCTCACAAAATTAGCTGTGAGACCAGTCCCAAAATCATTTTTTTTTATTTTTTGACAAACTTGAAAATTAGTGGATTATGAACTCATAAACCAATTTTTATTATTTTTGGAGTTTTAGAAATTTTTTATTTTTAAAGTTTAGGGGCATTTTTGGGATTTTAAACTTCAAAAATAAAAAAAAATATTTCTAAAACTCCAAAAATTGTAAAACTCATTTTATAGGTTAATCCTATTGTAATTTAAAAGTTTATAAAAAAATAAAAATATATATATAGTTTTGAGACCGGTCTCACAATTATTCCTATGAGACCCATCTCACAGGAACACTCTCCTCTATATA
>JAYJMB010052300.1:19108-45239 GCA_036873735.1 Pouteria campechiana
TGGCACCAAAATCTTTCCAGATTGATCATTGTGTTTTTTCTCAAGAAGCAAGAAGCATGCGGCATAACCTATCCAACGACACCGCAGCCAAGTTAGAGCCACGGATGCTAGGACCAAGGTTGAATGCAGACGGCTATTGTTATATGGTCGACAATACAGCTGATTATATAAGGACAATCAGAGGTTAGCCAGGGGTAATGTAACCCTGCTGTCCCGTGTAATAAAGACTGCAGTAAAATTTCTAAACCCAACCAAAAAGTAAACAAAAGATCATTGCACCATTTGAAGACAGCAGATGCAATAACGCCACTAATTTGATCCCGTTGGCAGCAAAACTAGACTATGAATTGCCACATTAGGGCATATATTCTAGTTGGAAAATTAGAATCATTGTCAATTTTAGGGAAAACAATATAAATGGACATGGAACTCAATTGCTGAATGCCACAACAAGAACTGGAAGGTAAAAGGGAAAAAATGAAAAAAGCTTCAAGGGAGTTATTGTAGAAGAGATCTTGCTAAATGTTCCCGTGCAGTGGCAAGTGCTTGAGTGATGGTCTGCAAGAAAGAAATTGCACAATAATTTTCAGGAAATCTGTGATTTCATCATGCACGCTTGCACAAATGCACACATGTGATCCTGTCATTTGAAATATCATTTGCTGTATAATGAAAAAATAAAATGCAAAATGAAATAATTTGGAGTGCATCTGCAGTTTTGAGGACCAGTTACATTTTAAATTACTTCTGAATGATTCTCAAAAATTCATGCAAAGTTTCATTATATGTGAATAATATTCCTATATATTTGTCCATTTCCTCAGTTAGTTATGAATGAACTATAACCACGCGGCTCAGTTATAATGTACATATAGCATTTAAACCATTTACTAAATGGCCTTGTGAAAATAAAAGGGCCTCACCATCTTGAAGAAGGATAAGTTGTCATTAAAATAAAAAAACCAGTACTTCAACAAAATAATGAAGCTTTAGAATTACCTTTTTAAGTTTATTAGAGTACATCATCTAGATAAGATACATAAAATCGGTAGATTAGATGTCTGAGTCAAATCTCATGCACCTCATAAACAAAATTAGAAGTTCGATAGATTAACTGGGGCTGTCAAGTTCTTTGTTTGGTTTGACATTGGCAAGTTACAAATTTATAAGAATTTTCAAATGAATACCCAATATGACATAATAAATGTAATGAATGAGGTAGAAGTTTAGAATATATTATGGTGGGGCCCATACATAAATGCATAACTACATACAACGATCCACAAAAGTGCTTTATTGTAGGATGTGCAATTGGAGGCCTGAGTTCATCTGATGAAAGGTCAAAGCTCTGTAAGATAGATATTATCTTTCAAACGTCTCTTTTCTTTTTCCTTTTTTCCCAGACATGAGAAGCACATAGCAGGCCCTCATGATCAACCATTTCAATCAATTTTTACATATTGAAAGCAGAGCACAACATAAGTGCTCTCATGTCTAATGTTGTGCAACACCTCTTTACTACAACTCACAGGGGCAATAAAACTCAGATGAGAAGAGATAGGCTGGCAAATCACCTGCTCAGACAATGGGGCAGAGGTATCCATTCCATGGGTCGCAATTTTCCCAGCAATCGCACTTGCTTCAGTTTCCAAAATAATTCTGTTAAACAGAAAAATAACAACTATAATTAAATAATCTGAAATTTGAAATCTGTGATTTCAGGTTTGTAGAATATCATAATCCATAACCAGACTAATTACCAAGTGTGGAATAAGGCTAAATCAACAAGGCCCAGATATGGTTGGACCTGATAATAACCTATAATAGAAACCATATTGATCAAATAAGGATGATCTTAGCCATCTGATCAATGGGAATTTTCCTCTTATATAGTGCCTTTCTTCCTGCCCTCTCAAGCGCCACCAATTTTGACAATATAGGCATGTTTCATTATCCATGATTGATGAATCATAAAAGGTTTTCAATCATCAATCACAATAGACATCATGCAACATCAACGTCCAGAAAGAAATTAAGCCCACTGGGGCAGTTGAAGGGCATAGCACTAAACATGATTGCTTGGCAAAGAAAGGCACATTCAGTCACCACGGTCATCCCAAACATTAACACGGTAGCGTGCAAAAGATGGTTTGCTGATCAAGCCAGCCCCAAAGCTACCATTCTGATCAAAAGATCAGGCCAGTCCATTCATCTAGCAACCCAGAATGCAAATGTGAATGCAGACAATGGTTACAGTAAATTACGTAATTTGCATGTGACCCTGACTTTTGGCAAAATCCACATCACTTAAGATTGAAATTCCATGTGTGCCCCTTGACGGTTTGTAAATTATTCAGGTGTGCCCCTAATGGCAGCTTCTGTCAGTGGCTGGTTGTTCTTTGTATATCTTTTTTCTAAAAGATGAAAATACCCTCTGAGATGTGGAATAAAAAGTGAAGCAAATTGTATTTCAACCCATTTCCCTATTTTTCAGAGTTGCCTAAACCACTGTTGAAAAATTCTTAGGGTCTATAGAATTATTTTTGTCCACCATTGATATGTTTAACATTGTTAATCAAGTTAACAACAAAACACTAATGGAAATCGGCATCAGGTGCACACTTAAAAATAAATACTTAGTGGTTACAGATTCAATGTTGTCAAAAGTAAAGGGCACACATGCAATTATTCCACTCATCAAGCTGTTCATATGTATTTACACCCAATGAGTGGATTCACCCTATTTTGGGGCCTGATGCACACAACTCTCAGAGATGATGGCATGAATCTTGCCATGTACCATGTTGGCCTGTGGCTGCGCGCAGCCAACAAAGATGGGTGACTGGGATTAGCACTCTTCACAAATCAAAATGGAAAATTTTGGGGAGAAAATACAAGATCCTATGGCATACACACTGGAAAAGAAATTCTGAGAGATGCAAGAAAAAGACAATAAATTAAAGCAATTTTGATAAGTTTTAATCAGTTCGTGAAGTGATGCACGGTGATTAAGTAGACCAGTACAATTATGAGGCTGACAGTGACTGATATGGGATCCAATAACTGAGAGTCTATAGCTGTAGCCCATAAATACAAAGGTGTACCACTGGTAAGGGAGGTTCACATATTTCTATGAAGCAGGTTGCACTGTAGCGATATCAACCCCCATCTTGTGTTTCATAAGACTTGGAATCAAGAATGCAAGTTGGGCCTCTTTTTTTTTTATTTGTGGAACTTTGAAATTTACCCAACAACACCAATGGGTCATTCTGCAAGTTCAAAGATAGAGCATGGCCAATAAATTCGGTAAGCCTTCTTATGTCGATTCATCTGCTTGAGTGATAGCCTTGCATTGTGATGGAAAAGGCCCAACTTCACACCACAGAAAGACAATCAAGAAAATAATTGATATGATGGAGTATAAGTTCCACCAGATAAGAAAAATCTACAGGACAAATCCGAATTAGAAAAGGTGAGAAGCCTTGTTTTAAGCTGAAGGAAGAAGATGCAAGAGCGCAGAAAGGAGAAGAAAGAGAGAAAAGAAAACAAAGATGATCCATATAACAATTTAGAATGTTAGAAAACAGTTAAGTTGACAGATATATTAAAAGATTTCATACAACTTCATGGAAATAAGTCCCCTCTCCCTAATCAGTTATCATGAATTTTTTCTTATTTACACTCTCTCTTGCATACACCTTCATGAGGATTTTATTATTGTCAAATCATCAACCTTTATGAAACCTCTTGTCTAACAATCACTTGCACAAGATCAAAGAAACAAATAGTAAAGGCTAAGTTATGCACAAGAAATATGCTCTACCCTCCATCAACGATTTCATCAAGGCATAACAAGATAAGATCCAAATTCTCCAACGCACTTCTTTTGTCAGTGTGATCCCTGGAAAATAGTATGCAAGAATTAGCACATTTGCAACTAAGACTTTAAGAATCAATATATGAATTAGATTCACCAATCAAGGAGAGAAGCTGCACAACACCTGAGGAGAAGGCCGACAGCTTCAAAGAATCCCTGAAGAACTGTAGCTAAGATGAGTTCATTCTCATCATCACCCCCAGTAACAAAAAAGTGCAGGTCCTGTATGAACTTATAGACCACAATGTAATTTTCAAACATTGCTATCTCCGCTGCAAATAACCACCACCATAGTTAACAATACAGCATTAACTGGAAAGTCTTACAGACAAATTGGTAGCAGATCCCAAAAATGATTTCTTCTTCTCTGTTTTTCTTGTTAAGTTCTTTTATTTTCTTACCTAAAATGAGTTAATCATTCCATTAACCATTATCATGGACTAGAGGTCATGATTGTTGGGTACCAAGATTAGTTGTAATCCTTGAAAAAAAAAAACGTCTAATATAAAGACAATTTAGGCACTGTACCATGCAAACTGCAGAAAATATATCAGAAATTCTTTGTTTACAATGTTGAAGTTTCCAACTATATCTCTGTTAAGGATTGGAAATCCCAACATGACATTCAAGCGCATATTTTTTAAGCAAGTATGATGCAGGCTAGAGTCCAGAAAACACCAACCTAGAATTGTTGTTCTATTGTTCTCCAGGAAATGAAAAGAACAATCAGAGGATCTATACACGGTGTTTGATAAAAAGGGTATCATTTTATTCAAAGCAAGATGATTTCAACAGGAACGAGACCCATGAAATATGGATAAAAAGAAAAATGGTATAGTTCATAATTATGACTAGGACAATGGTGTAGATGACAGTTTCTCTTAATTAGAAAAATGTTTAGTAGGTAAAATCTACATGACAACAACAGTAGCTGAAATTATCTTGATAACTAACTGTTCAGATTGGCCTGGGGGATTTAATGCAACACAAGTTAACGATTTATTAGTAAAATGTGGCAATGCATGGGAAAAACAAATCTGATTTGGAAGAAGAGTTAGTTGTTACAGAAGCAAGAAACACTTCTACGATATCCATAAAATGCTACAATGTCGAGCACATTTCTGCCACAAAATAAATCATAATTTATGGATGTCTATCCTGGTTACTAATTTAATCAGCCTAGGAAATGTTTGATGATGGTGTTTGTCTCACATTCTGCATGGGAAAGACAACTATCTCTGAGCACAATTCTATGAACTATCATACACGATGTTAGTTTAGTCACAATTCACAAGAAGATCATTTTATCTGACAACAATATCAAGCTCAAGCAAAAAGAAACATCTTAAACAATGTGAGGGCCTCTCACTGAACAGTCTAAACTGGTAAGAACAGAGAACTATAATATATGCATGTTACCTTCAGTCCGTGCATTTGTCTTTTGGGTTTTGGTAAACACAGATTTCTCAAAAGCTAACTTTGAACTCAGAGTTGGCCAGTCATCACAGTAGTACTTGACAGCTACACGTTTCCCTTCAGAATCCAGAAGAAGAATATTTTTCACTGTAGGACAAGACTCCTGCATACCAGAAGAATTTTACAAAATGAAGGGATATATCAATGTAGGCAACAAATAAAATGCTCCAAAATACAGATTAGAAAATATGAAAATTTACAGCCATCTGATTGGAATCCTGGTTGGGTTGCCAATGCCTCAACCCACCCCGACGCTATTTCAAAATTGGGCTGGGCTCAACCCTATCTATCCCACTTGTAATTTCAAAAATCCCAACCCAACCCTAACAAAACATTTGGGTTGCGTTAGTCAGATTTGATCTGACCGTAGCAGCCTTACCCAATTTACAGCCCTAGTTCACATGACGGGCAAAAGACATTAATTAGAATAGTGGCAAAATGATGGTGTGATTTTTATAATCTAAATACAAGAAGGAAAAAAAATCAAGAATTCACTTCAATGTAACCTTTTTTAAACATTAGTTATAGTAATAACAGAGTAAAGAAACACCTAGTTCCATCAGCATAAGATACAAGCCAACAATCACACCCACTCCATTATGGACAAATTCCTTCTTATCCATACAGACCAAATCAAAGGCTCTACCAATAATGGCACAATGGTCAACAAGCTGGCCAATATGCATCAGCAATTTAAAAAGAGTAGGGAAACAAAAAAACAAAACAAAACAAAAAGCAAAAGGATGTTCATCAGTGACTGGGACACAGAAGAAAATATGTCAAAGCTGCACCTATAAGCTCTCTTGATGGAGCAAGAAAAAAATGATAGCCAACTAAATGGCAATAGCTATCCAATTGTCAATGATCATCTATTCTCACCACCCTCACCAAACTACGATCCATCTATATTCAGGCCACATTCTTCAAGGTGTAAATTAGTATGCATGTATGCATTGCAAAACATTGGTGAATCACCAAAATTAGTTATGTCATAGCTTTGCAAAATTGCGTTCCTCAATCCAATCCTAACTCAGCTCGGCTCAAAATTCGCAACTCATAAAAACCCCAATACTCCCAGATCCGAATTCTTAGTTCATATAGTTATCGAAAGAAAACAACACTCGAGATCTCACACAAAGTACGGCAGAAATGACGCACAAGCATAACCATTTCTCACAGGTGCCGAATTAGTGAGCAAACCGCAGATCCTTGATCATGGAGCTAGGTCCGCCTGTAAGATCCAAACCCTAATCCAGGCTCGACTTATCATAAGGAGTTCACGGCGGCTGCATACCAGTGAGCCCCACAAGAGGAAAGACCCAGATCTAGCGATCAGGAGCAACGGCTTGCAGCCTGCTGTTTTTAGCGACTATAGATTTATGACTGCAAGCGACTCTACTCATCGGCAGATCTAATAAACCCAAAAACAGATCTTTTCATTTTAACGAAAATTCCAACTAGCATTGCATGAAAATGCTGCATAAATAGATGGATGAACCAATAAATTAGGAAGGAAATGAGAAGAGGAAAAGAAAAATACCATTTTGAGGTGAGTTTCAGAGCTGAGAAGAAAAGGAGGAATCGAGGACCAATTCTGCAAAAGCTGCTATAAGAATTCCAGAAAGAGAAGAGAGGAGGGGGGGCTCGGGAGCTAGCGATCTGATTTTTGTTGAAAGCGCTGTAGTAGAGCGTGAAAATGAGAACCGACGGCCGTTGCAAGGTGTAATTTTCACATTACGAAAATGCCCTAATCCCGACAATAGGTTAATTAATCATGATTTGATTTGTAGGACATTTAGATGGGAATTAAGGGTAACCACACTAGCCTGGCAATAGTCCTAATCCACACGACTTACGAGTTAGTGGCCAAGCTTGATACTTTTGAATATAACTTTTAGTGGCTCTTAGTTATCAGAGGATCTGATACTATTGACATTAAAAAGCTGAAGCTGTTCACTTATGGCAAATCACTTTAACCCGTCACGTATCAGACTGCCTGATGGTCATGCCTTCCACAAAATTTCTAAGGGGCAATAAAATTCTATTGCAGCTTAATGTGGTGACAGAGACCCCAAAGCACTCAAACCCCTAAAAAGCTCCCTGTAGAAGTAGAAATTTGAAAGAACTAAAAACCAAGTTCGAAAGAGAGCTGATGTATTTTCATCTATAAAAATCAAAGGTCCCCAGATTAAACTTTAGTTAGGAGACACATTGTTAGAAGTCATAAAGCTTATGGATGCTTTTGCCTAATTTCAATTCCATTCCTCATGCAACACTGGATTGATAACATGCTGCTACTCTCTTACTTCTAGAGTTTCCTTGATCAGTTGTCCGTAGTTTTATTCAACCTTCGTGAAGTCTTCAAGAGCCCAGTTGTGAGTACTGGCCAGGCCTATCCAGCCTATTTCATCAAGCAACCATGAGGACATTGAGAACTCCTGTGAGAGTGACTGAATGAGGCGTATCATCAATCTTGGGCCTGTCTTTGGGTCTGGAAGAGAGTGCATGCTCATGCACTTGGCAGGATACGAGGAGGGTGAGATTTGGGCGGATCATTCATGCTGTGGGATCAGATCATTGAGACAGAAATCATGCTTGGTTTGCAAATTGGGCTTTTGGGGTTGGCATGAAATGTCGAATGGAGGCTTGCATTGATTTCGATCCAGTCTGACTAATCAAGCTGAAGTTGGTTTGGAAGTTTCAATTCAGCCCAAGTTAAAGGCGTCATGCTGAGCAGAGCCAAGTGGCTGGCACGTTTACTCAGTATGCTCTATAGGGTATAGTCTAACTAATGTAATAATGCATATTTATCATGCATGGCGTCATGAATGAACTGGTTAATTAAGCTTGAGTTCAAGCCAAAGCAAGCCCTGATCATATATCAATCTGAGACAAGCCCAGCTCACCTAATTTAACTAGTAAGCTTGGATTTTGAATCCATTCAGATGAGCTAGCAGGCTTGGCGGATGGGTTTTACCTAATACCCAGTTTTAAACCCATCTAGCTTTTCTCCCGAGCTGGTCTTTATGTGAGGCCAGGCATTAAGTAATGCACATTGATCATGCCATCGTTTGGCTAGATTGACCACAAAGGGTCTGAATATTGCAAGTGCACCATTGGACTAAATTTTCCTTTTGCTTTGAATCATGCGAATTCTGATCATCAGAAACGCTATGGGGCTTGGTTATTTTGATGTAGTCATCAGTTCTTATAAATGGTAGAAGCATATGCATATATGACTAACACAAAAGCATGCTTAGGATGTAGCATGTATAAGCAGCAAATGCTGCAGGAACAAGTGCATTTTGAACTCCCTTCTCCTTAACTTTCTCGTCTTTGTTGTTTTTCAGTCTAAATGCCTGGGAAACCATCGAAGCTGTTCGTTTATGTTTGTTTTGTCGGGCCTAGACGTGAGAAGGCTAATCATTTTGGGATGGAAAAAGGCCCATTTAACAATGTTTATCTTTTAAATTAAAGCTGTATTTCTGCCTGGAGTAAAGTCATGAATCAATGACGAAACCTAGAATTTTTTTTCTTTTAAAATTCCCTTCCTATGAGTTGCAAGACATGTCTATTCAATCTTATTAGACACCACAGTATGTTAATAACCTTTAATTAATTGATTATGAAATTTTCGCTACGCTACTTTTGTTTTTAAGCCTTTTGGTGTTTATCATAAATTATCATATTTTTATAATCATTTTATTGAAAACATAGTTAGCATGGCCTACACGCAATGTCGCTTACACAGCACTCTATGGGAGGTAAACACTAGCCAATACATGCTATTCAAAGCACTGATGATGATGTATTCATGGAAGACCACTTATTCAAGTACTCTTGAGACAAGCTTATGACTCAAAGTTGAGTAAGGGACCCGATGTTCAGAAGACTCAATGTGAGAAAGCCCTTAACACTGAGAGGACTTCTTTCCTTCATCTCCAAATCCAAGATATATTTACAGGCCTTCCAATCAGCCCAATAGTCAAGCTGGGACCTTAGGCTCATGACTAGATGCATTCCCCATCGAAAGTTTTCGGCATAGCTGTAATCTGATGGCTTTTATTTCTTGTTGCTGTTTATGCGGAAGTTTCCAAAAGTCCAAACCATGAAGCTGGAGTCGTTGTCGTTTACCCCAGTTACAATCCCATTGAGAAAATCTTGGCGGTCTTTGCGGAATTGGAATGGTTATTGAGTCCTTGAACTTCCATCTTTTATCAAATGCAAGCTGTATATGTAAGAGTATTTTGAAGCGCCACGTCTTATGATGAGTCATCATTGAAATTCTATCATCTTCCCAAAATGGGTAGCTAAACCATCTCCTTTGAAAATGGCCCCAGCCACGTGTAGAACGGATTTTGCGGCCACAGGAGTTGAGATGGCGAGAAAGGTGGACGGAAATCTAGGGACTGAACAGTGTCACCCAAACGTGCAAAATGTGGAAAAAGAAGATAATGTTAGATATTAGACACTTTCTAGACGAATTTGGTAAATGAAGTTCATGGCTCGCCGACTTCCATCCCTACAATGGAGAGGAAAACAATCATGGGTGCACGGAGAATGGCTTTAAGGCCACTGATTATTATGACAGTGATCGGATTATCCTAGCCTTTCAGATTCTGCCCATGAATTTGACTCTGGAACTTGATTTTCTCTCCCCATTCCTCATGTAACAAGCCGTGCATAATATCAAAGCCGTATATCAGAGTCTTAGAGAGTTGGCAAGTCCAAAGAACGAGCCCTAATGTTAGTCTCCAACTGGCACTTGGTTTTTGAGGAAGTAGGTGGTAAGTTGGTTGATAAATGGCCCGGATGCTTGTAAGGCTACCAAGTTTGGCCAAGTCACGTTTAATTGCCCGGTCTTGCATGGGGGGCAATTCGTTTTCAAAGGCAACCTAACTAGCCATTATTGTTGCAGACTAGAAGGGATTTGCCTATGGCCATGTGAAAAGGACCAGATGAGTAAGATTGATTCCAGCCATATTCTTCTAAACGTAAATCCTGGGGAGAAGATTAACCCCATTTTGTGGCATCTACCAGCCATACCTCTAGCATTGGGTCGGGTGGAATGAGGAAGGTTCCAAGTATTGGATGGTTGAAGTAGTCTAACCCAATAAAATCGCCCATCATGGGCATGTCGCCGGTGGGCTCAACAGAATTTGGGATTTTCCTACAGATGCTCCACATGTCTCGTATAAAATTCAGAAAATACGGTCCTTGACCTAGCTAGTGCTTAGGTGTTTTGAAAAATAAACATTCAAATACTCCTTACCCATTTCACGCAATGAGAAGAACAAAAGTAAAAATAAAAATAAAAAATGGACATTCAAACATGGCAACGGTTCAATAATTGAGATTTACCCGTACACACGGCACACTTGACTACTGCACTAGACTACCTTTCTTCGGTGTTGAACTTGGCCCGGTTTTCAGGTATGGAAGAATATGGTTGGTAATTGATTGTGGCATTTTGGAAAGGTTGGAAGTGGGGCCTCATCATGCCATCTGGGTCTGGAATTATTTAGAAGATGCCTTTGGATTTTGTAACTCTAATGGAAGTCAAGCCATGCCCTCCAAAAACTCCGCGCAACAAAAGTGCATTTATGCACCAATCAAAACCGTCTACCTACTCTGTGAACCGCGCGGTGAGAAAGTAGTTGATAATAGTTAAATCTGGTCCATTATTCATTGAATGATGTTGTCTGACTTTCCTCTTTCGACATCCTCATTAATTGTTGACCAGCTACTTGTGTTTGTTACCTTCAGATTATGCTTATATAAAAACATTTCCACCATAATTATAATAAAAATGCTTGATTTGAGGTGCTTCAGGACGTATAATTTAAATTCTATTCATTGATCATCATGCTTGGTAATGCTTGTTTAGCTAATTAAGAATTAAAAACTTGTTTCAGTTATAATTAGGTGGGCCATGAATAAAAAGAGAATGTTGAAATAAGATATATTTTATGATCCACCTAAGTCTCAAATTGATTTTATTGTTTATATTTTAATTAAATAAGTGGTGCCAAGTATAATTAATGAATTGGATTTCATAAATACACCTTCGCATGGCCTCAATTGAATCATTTTTATTATAATTATTGTGAAAATGTTTCTCGATGAAAAAGATTCATTAACTTCCAATTTTGAATGGTTTCGGTTCTTCTAAGTCCAAATTGGATTCCTCCAATGTAGTCAATAAGTTAGACTCCGCCCTAGGATTTTATTTGAAATCAACTCTCAATGTCAAATACACCATCATTTCATGCCGTGGGCTAAAAGATTTAGAATAAAATGGACCAAAAATAAACAAAATAAAAAAAAGGAAGTGAATATCTGCCCCTTCTTTCTTTTAAACTGCCTAGAATTAAAGGGAGAGTATAAATCTTGGTTTTGCTCATCAGATCCCAATGAAGATTAAAAAGCAGATGTTCCACTCATCCACCTCAATTTAATGCCTTTGGAGATCAAAATCAACAAACTTTTTGGAACCCACAGTCGAAGGACGAGCTCTGGAAAGCCAACCATGAACGAATTGCATTTCTTAGTTTTAGAAAGTAAACAGCTGTTTGTAGACAATCAATCATAGACTTTCTAACAGAAAATGCACCAATCCGGCATTAACATACCTGGAAAAGTTAGTAACCGGCGTGTATATGCATCCAATATCCACAGATAAAAACAGACACAAATGGAAATAAATACATGCATAAGCACTGCAATGCCCCCAAGTTGGCCTCAAAGTCAAGTACAACTACAATTTTACTATATATTTATCTTTAGGGTGTGTTTGGATAAGTGTATTTAAGAGAAACTATATTAAAAACATGTATTTAAAATCTATGCTAGTGTTAGCATAATAAGAGATAACAATAATTAAATAGGCTTTTTAATGAAAAAATAAAAAAAAATAATTGAAAATATTAAAAAATATGAGAAAAAGGTAATATTATTAAAAATGGTTGTGATGTGTAAAAAGGGTGCATTAGAAATACATATACTTTTGTGCATCCAAACATACTGCTTTTATTGTATTCCAATGATCTAAAATTGAAGTTACATAAGACTGTTGGACAGCCATGACAAAGGAAACAAAAAATCATCGGTCGGCATTCTCGGATCATGATCAAAAGGGATTTTCCCTCCAACTCCCAATCCATATTAAAGAAGACTTAGCGTGTGTACGTTACATTAAAAAAGCCATATTCAGAGATTTCGGAGCAGTCTACCAAATTGAATCAAATCCCATTAAAGAAATATGCTGGACGGAGTTGCATCAACGTGGGTGGGCTTTCAGTTTTAAGACTGTAAGAAGTCTTCCACTAGTCTCTCTCTCTCTCTCTCTCCCTCTCTCTCTCTCTCTCTCTCTCTCTCTCACTCACTAAAGAAACAACACGTATGTTCACAGATTGCATTTTTCTTAACGGTTTAATGGGCTGAACACATGAAACATGCATTTTTGTATAGTTCGTAATTTTTATTCCATGTTCTTCTCAAACTTTTTTTTTTTTAAATCCGAGTCAATCATACAGTGGAGTGCTAGGAATCTCAGCACATGGAAGAGGCATCGTTTTGGACTTATCTCTAGTTTTGTTTTGTTCAGTATGACTGCAATGTTAAAATATTTATATTTGACATCTACTGATCTATACTCCAAAATATGAAATCAGTGGCTGGACAAGAAATGTTGATGACCCATCTCACCCACTAACTTTTACTTAAAAAAATATCAAAGATGTGCAAGGATCAAGGGTTGTATTAATTCAATTGAACATTTCATCTAGTTTTTGTGATTTTCTGCACTTTTTCCCATCCATTGTGAGGCCCACCAGGTGGACCAATCATGGAGCTACCTATCTGGGTAGATTGCAGTGAATGCAATAAACAAAGGCCTTTTGATGCTGACTTACCATTCAGTCATCCAATTTTGATGAAATTAAAATAATTAAGGAGACCAAAACAAAGCTAACCATGTTTAATCTTGGTTTTTTTAAAAAAAGATTTTTTTCGAGTCTTCCCGAATCAAATATTTTAAACCATGTTCTAGATACACCTGTACTAAGTTCGTTGTTGACTAATTAGCAGATGAGGACACACGACGCCACAAAAGCCTTGGATATGTGCTGGTGACTTTCTAGAATGTATAAATAATTAAAAGCCACTTGACCCACATGATCACCTAATCTTTATGAAATTACAAGTGCTTGACAGAGAGTATCATGAATCAATCATCACCATTGGTTTTGTTCGTTTTTTTGGCTGCTAAATGGACGGTCAAGATCTCGGGCCAAAGGGTCAAGTTCTGGATTTCAGGCAGTCATGCATGACACGCAATTCGTCGTGGCGCAGTGGATGATGGTTAGCCAAAAATTGCGTAATGAAATAGACAATAGATTTTCATGGATCACCATAGTCGTGATTTCACATAGTGTAAGTTGCATGCCTTTAAAAATACGTTACGATGACCAGAATACCAAGTGCTAAGCTTTCTAGAATACAAACGGCTGCAGTCAATCTGGTGTTGCTCTCTATTCCAAACCCTCGGTCTCCTAAGTTGAAGACGTCATAGATGACATAGTTGAAGATGAAACTTTGAAGCTAATTAGAACTTGGGTCCTTGATCTGCATATCTATGCCCTACAGGAAAACTTAATAAACATGCTGGAATATGAGTAAAATGTTGCACCATGTGAAAATCATGGATTTAAATAGATATTGGGGATGTTTATATGTTTCATTTTTTCCTTTTTTTCGCTTTTTGTTTTTATTTTTTCATGTCTTTTTAGAACATGACCATTTCAAACAATCCAAAACGTGATCCTAGGCGGAAACACAATCCAAAACGTAAAAATGGAGTGTGGCTTATGTAGCAACTTCATTTGCATTATGTATGTAACACTTCTTGCCACGCATGTTGGCCAACGTATCCCCTTTTGCAGTCCTTAGTCCACAGAAGACTTGCAAAGAGTCTTCATGTCTGAGTGCACCAATTTCTTTGTAGAGAGAGGAAAGGAGGAAACTTCAATGCACAAGCTTCCTTTTTGGACTCTCCTACCCCCTCATGTCTACGCCTGTATCACGCAAGGAATGGTTGTGACGTCAAGATCATTCCAGCATTTTCATGCATCAAGGCAGCTCGTGCAAAATCGAAGCCAATCAGTAGGTGGGACATGCACAGTAGTCTATTTTTGTGTAGCTCACTTGCTGATGGAATAGAACTACTTTTTGTTTCTCTCTCTATAACTTATTGGATGGATTTGAGCATGTCTCATGACGGTTTGAGCAATGGAATGGAAAAACATGAAAGGATGAGAAAGAGAAACAAAACAACTTTTGCTTTACATAATAAAAGTAGAAAAAAGCTTCATGTGACTTTGTTGATTCTTGGCGACTACCAATACATGTGCTTGCAAACTCGTTGTGGGGCGTTCTCCTTCCTTCCTGAGAAACAGATGAACGGCTTGGATTGTCCAAGCATCGGGTCCAACTACATCCATTTGTGCCACGTTATGTTTTTCTAGAAACTCTTTGCTACAAAACTCCGTACCAACTTCACAACAGTTTTTCCCACTTTCAAAAATGAAATGTTGACCAAATGCTTGAATAAAGCAAAATAAAATCTGGGCCGTTTTTGTGTCTACTCAAATCTGCCAAATCTGGGCATCTATTCAATCAAAAGCTTATATCTAGGGAAAAATAAAAGAATAAATACCTTAAGCATGAATTAGCAATAAAATAGATATTTTAGTAATTATCTAGTCATGCATGTCTTTCCATATAAAATTTAATTAAATGATTTCTTTCATGTAATATTTCCATTTTTGTGTTGCCGAGATTCATGGACTAAAACTTTTTCAATAATAAGTTGTAGGCCCATAAAACACCATCTTCGCGCTTATGCGTTCAACAAGTTGCATGCAATCATCATCATTTTTTTATAGTTTAAAAAGTTAGAATATTTGACCTTCTAGTGGAACATTGCAAATTAAAAAGGATTGCCATGTGCTGTTACTTTGTTTACTAAAGCCGACTTTGTAAAGCACTACCTAGTTGTCACTAAATTTTAAGTCCTACATCCCCTTTTCTTAGATGAGGTTATTGATTAACTACTACACTAACTTGATATTAAAAATTCATTAACGTACCTTTCTTTCGATCTTTTCCAACGCAATGAGATCTTTCTGATGCTGTCTGATGAGAACTACATACTTAAAAAAATGCCCTTTCATTAATAAACAAGTTTTCTCTATAAAACTAGTCCTTGCTCCTCTTGCTGATGCTGACTTGTGGATGTACAACTTCCCATCAGTGGAAATGATGATTGATTTGCCACTCTTTGGTCTTGATCAGGCCATCACAAAGAAACCTTGGATAGCAGATTTAGCTTTAATTAGTGAGAATTTGTCCTCTAAATATTTAACCGGTTCATTTAAAGGTTAATTGGCTGATAAGACTACTCTACAACAAGTGCACAAACCCATTAAACAACTTCATTCAGTGGTGGTAGCTATTCATTGGTGATTGTTGCTTTTTCTCAACATTTTCATATTTTCAATCCAGAAGGAATTGCAGGGAATTTTCATGGCAAACCCAGCCAAAAGAAAGTGTTAGACGTCCATTTAATAAAAACAACTATGCTGGATATAACTTAACAATGACTTCTAGGCCATTGAAGCTAAACTTGTATCCAGATCTGGGAAACTTCATGGATCACTGAAAGAAAAGTCATAAATTGAAGGCCAGCTTAATTTGATAAATTCTCTAGAAACTAGATCACCTGCGTCTTGCCATTGTCACCGCTGTTGTCATTATCACCGTCATCATCCCAACTAACATAGTACTTAGCTGTATGGATATCAAAAGCTTTAAACAATAATTTAATCATGAAAATGAACATTTGTTTTGGTATTCCCAATTGAGGATGTCGATCGAGGTGGTTAATTGCTGAGCTAGGATCAATGATCAATCAGGATCTTTTACACTACTGATGAAACATTTTAACCATAATAATTCTATTTTTTTAATTATTATCTATATTTATAATTATTTTTCTCACTTTTTTATTAAAATTAAAGCCTATGTTGCTAATTTCATTCCTTAATATATTTTTTTAATACAATATCTTTCTAATACAGACTCTTTGTAATGAACTATTTACAAACAAACCCAATCATAAATTCATGACCATGGAAGGACAAACGCACTTGCTTCAACTAGAGTAGTTCATTCTGGAATATTATTTCTGGTCAATATTGGTGTGATCCTTTAACACACCATTAACTCTAGGTCAACCAATACAATACAAATATATATATATATATATATATATGAACCAATCATAGGAAGGCATCTAAGACTCAATTGTTTAGGCCTGGGCAAAGCATGTTTCATGAATTTTATTGCTAAAATATATCCATTGAATTTCTCATATTTTGATAGTACTTTTACAAGTCACATCAACCAACCACTAAGATCCCATGTTCGTTATCAAATGATTTAAATCCTTTTGCTTATGACGAAATTTCTATATGTTAATTTCTCTCTTTCACTTCCCAGTCAGAAGAAGAAATCATAAACATGATCCTTATCTTCCCATGCGTGAGTTATTTAAGATCGTTTGTTATGTGGAAGCAGCAGCAGCCAGCTAGAAGTTATTTTCAAAGTAGCATATGCTACACTAATAGGCACATCACGTTTAGAGGTTGGGTAGACATGAAATATTTTAATAGAGCTTTTTCTAGGGAAGAGTTGCTGCCAAACACTCAACTGCTTGAGGGCGTCCTTGTTACGATGGGGATTTCTTCATTTACAAGATAGAAACCCCAGATTGGGCGTAATATCTTTAAAGAAATTCAACAGAAGGTTCTCTAACGACAATCGAAAACAATAGACGAAATATAAAAATCCTGCTCCAAGTTTTTAACTTTAGACACCCTTTTAATCGTCATCTTTTCACATCGGCCCAACTAATGTATGTGGACAAACAGCGGTCAGAGTCGACGGGTGTGAATGGATTACAAAATTCCAAAATCCCCCAGCGGGGACGTAAGCTGGACATTTCGATTTTTCTTTTTCTTTTTTCCTTTTTTTTCTTTTTTGTGAGAACCGACAAATTTCATTTTATCCTTTAATTTGGCAGATTCCCGTTGCCTCGCCAATATTCCACAAAAATGATGTGATGCTTGAGCTAATTATCCTCTAACATTAGGCTTTATATCAGAAATCTCCCCATCAGTCCACATCATTAAGATGTGACATAACTTGTATCCTTCCACTGAATAGGTTTTTACCTTCCCCCGCAATCACGAAGAAATATAAAACCTGTCCTGGGGGGTGAAACCATTCAACCCTGTTTGTGTGGATTCTTATCATCTCACACCCAATTACCAATTCTTAGATTATGTATTCCATTTGCATTATATATATATATATATATTGATCTTATGTGCATAAGATGTTTTATGCGTACAGGGTATTACCGTGTATTTCAGAAGTATGGCTCTAACTCAAAGCCAGCCCGTGTAGAAACGGGACTCCCCTCAAAGTAAACGGCTCCAAAATCAGCTTACCTTTTAAAATTAGCATGTCAGTGTTAAAAGCAAATGGGCTCCAAAAAGCCAAGCTTGGTGACCAGCACTCCAGGGTGGGCAGGTTGATTAAATGTTTTACTTGCCACTCAATTCTAAGAAACACTTGGTTAATTTTTTTTTAAATGTAATTGGTCAGGTTTTATTTGGTGTTTTGATTAAATTAAAAAAATAAAATGCAACTAGCTAGGCCAAGCTTAATTAGGTATTTTGGTTATTTTTTTAAATGTAATTGGTGTAGAAAAGTTTTATTTGGTATTTTAGTTAATTTTTTTAAATGCAAATGGCCCAGTTTTATTTAGTATTTTAGTTAATTTAAAAAAAAAAATAACTGGCTTGACCAAATTTTGTTCAATATTTTAGTTAATTTTTTTTAAAATGAAACAAGCTTATTGAGTTTTTTTAAGTATTTTGGTTAATTTTTTTTAAAAATACATAATTGGCCTGACCGAATTTTGTTTGGTGTTTTAGTTAATTTTTTTAAATGCAAATGGCTTAATTTTATTTATTATTTTATTAATTTTTTTAATGCAACTAACTTGACTGAGTTTTATTTGGCATTTTAGTTTAAAAAAAAATTAAAACACAATTGGCCTGGCCAAGTTTTGTTAGGTAGTTTGTTTTTTTTTTCTTTTAAAAAAAGTAACTAGTAGAGTTTTATTAGGTATTTTGGTTAAATTTTTTTATTTTAAAAAAAATGTAACTAAAAAAAAAACGTCTTATACGCACATAAGGTATAAAATCACTTATGGGCACAAGCAATTTATTCGGTGTTCTGGTTCTTTTCTTTTTTGGAAAATGGCCTAAACATCATCTAATCTCCCCTACTCCATGTTAACAACATTTGGAATACCCTAAATACAAAAATAGCATGTCATCATCAAAAGCAAACGTCTTTAAAGAGCAAAGCTCGATTGAATATTTTACCTGTCACTCAATTCTAAGAAACACTTGATTAAATTATTTTTTTAAAACATAATTGATCAAGTCTTATTTGATGTTTTGATTAATTTTTAAAAATATATATAACTAACTAAACTAAGTTTTGTTAACTATTTCGATTAATTTTTATAAAAAAAATGCAACTGGCCTAGCCAAATTTTGTTTCATATTTTGATTTTTCTGTTTTTTAAATATAATTGGCCTAGTTGAGTTTGATTCATTGTTCTAGCTATTTTTTTATTTAAGTACAATTGACCTTGCTGAGTTTTATCTGGTGTTTTAGTTAATTTTTTTCAAATGTAAATAGCTCAGTTTTATTTGGTATTTTACTTAATTTTTTTAAACTCAACTAGCTTGGTCAAGTTTTGATTTGATGTTTGGTTAATTTTTTTAAAAAATGCAATTGACTTGGGCAAGTTTTGTTTTGTATTTTAGTTAATTTTTTTCTTTTTTAAAACACAACTAACCAAGTTTTGTTTGGTGTTTTGATTAAATTTTTTTTAAACATAACTAGCTGAGTTTTGTTTGGTGTTTTCATTAATTTAAAAAATACTACTTGGCTAATAATTTTAATTAAATTGTTTGGTTGTTGTATTTTTAAAAAAATTTAAATTTTAAAAAAATAACTTAAATTGAAAATAATCCTATTGGCTTAGTAAAACACCAAATAAAAAAATAACCAAAATAGCAAAACAATTTGACCAGAATTATTTTTTTAATTTAATTTTGGTTAAATTAGCCAAGTAGTGTTTTTAAGTATTTTTTAAAAAATAATTAACTCGGTCAGGTCAGTTGTATTTTTTAAAAAAATTAACCAAAATAATTAAAAAACTTAGCCAGACTGGTGCATTTTAAAAAAAATTACTAAAATACCAAACCAAACTCGTTCATGCCAGATAGGCTTTTTTGAAAATAACTAACAAAATACTTTAAAATACTCGATCAAGCAAGTTGCATTTAAAAAAAAATCAACTAAAATATTGAACAAAGTTTGGCTAGGGTAATTGCATTTTTTAAAAAAATTAACTCACTTGTATTTAAAAAAATTAACTAAAATATCAAACAAAACTCGGCCAAGCTAATTTTTTTCTTAAAAAAAAATTTAACCAAAATACTTAAAAAGCTTAGCCAAACTGATTTTATTTTAAAAAATTTAAATAAAATACAAAATAAAATTCGGCCAGAATAGTTGCGTTTAAAAAAAATTAACTAAAATACTAAATAAAACTTGGCTACTTGCATTTAAAAAAATGAATTAAAACACCAAATAAAATATTTCCAAAAAATCAATTAAAACACCAAATAAAACATTTTCGCACCAATTACATTTAAAAAAATTAACCAAAATAACTAATTAAACTTGACCTAGTCAGTTGCATTTTATTTTTTAAATTTAATCAAAATACCAAACAAAAATTGGCTAATTATATTTAAAAAAATATTTAACTAAGTGTTTCTTAGAATTAAGTAGCAAGCGAAACATTCAATCAACCTGCCACCCTGAAATCACAAGATCCTCAAGTGTTTCTTAGAATGGAGCGTTGAACACTAAGCTTCGGCTCTTTGAAGCCGTTTACTACTGACATGCTTCAAGGCTTTAATTCACACTTGAATTTTATGGGTGGAACAGATGAAGATGGAAAAGCCAAGTGATCCACATCCATTGCTGAAAATCATGGGTGTTGTACTTTTCTGTTGGTCCAACAAACAAGTACGTATCCTGATCTTTCTAGCAAAATGATAAGCCTCGGCGAGACTTCCTAACTAAGCATCCAACAGGTTAGCTAGCGTAAAAAAAAAGTTGTATGTATAAGACCTCAGCCACAGCAACTACTCCAATGATGACTTCAATTATATGAAAAGAGATGGCTTGAAATACACGCCACCAAACCGCAAAATAATGCCGAGAAATCTTTTTCTTCTGGAAAGGAGAAGGCATACAAGTGCAGTCAAACCATTTGTTTAGAGCTTAAAGCGATCTGCTACACTTAAATTCCCAGCTGCTGGCGATTGTTGAACGAGCTGTAATAGATATTGACTCGGTTTTCCATATATCTATGCAAGTGAGGTCACCATTTGGTTAATGTTGGAAGACAACATGGGGTAGCAGCCGAGGGTCCCTTTTGGTCTAAGACAGGAATTCATGACCCATCTTCTTCTTTTTTTATCCCGAAGTGCAGGGAAAAGAAAATATTTGCCAAATAAAGGTTTTTCTCTTTTACATCCGTCCAATTTCTCATCAGGATTTGACGAAGCACGTGTTTGAGGATTTTCATGAGGATTATTGAATTTGTATTTTTATTTTTTCTTCTTTTGTTCGGGTCATAAAATGGAATTGTCATAAAAAGGAGAGAAAAGGGATGGTAGGCCGGGGAATTTAGTTTTTAGAAAAAAAAAAAAAAAAAAAAGTCATTTGAAATGACAGGGCATCTCATTTCAATCTTAGGCAATCTTTTTTCCCCAACGACGAGACCACGTTCTGGTAATGCCTTCCACGCTCCGAAGCCCCAAACCTGAGCCGTAGGTTGGCAAGTTAGGATTAGTATTTTGATGGAACGCAGAAGTTCCCCATCATCACTTAAAATATTTAGGCTTTGGAAAAGTAAAGTGAAATATCTAAGGCTTTTAATGAAAAGTAAAAAAAATATTAAAAATATAAATAATCATATAAAAAATAAGATTATTATATTAGTTAAAATGTCATTTCAATCTTAAAAAATGTATACAGAAAATATATGATTAATATACTTACAATGCTCACCCAATCTACATAACCCCTAAAGGTGTTTTACTTAAGGGTATGTTTTGTAAGGGGGAAATCTTGTTTGCTTCTTTTCTTATCCTTTTTTCAATTGGTACAACCTTTAACTACTTTATTAACCCTACTTTATTCTTTTTAGTTTTTATTTTTAATTATTATCTTTTATCTTTTTATCCAAAATATCATATATTTTTATTCAGTTACTTAATTAATTATTATTATTCTTTATCTTGTCATTATATTTCTTTTCTTTTCCTTTTATATTTTACGTTTTTTCCTAGTTTCCTAACGGACTGAAAGTACAACCTTTTACGGTTCACAGTAGCAGCTTTTCAGGCGCACCACCATGTTTTGATTTTGACGAGGAAGGAAAGGGCAAGTGGAGCTACACTGACAGAGGCAATAAAGGTGGCAGATGGGGTTGCAGAGAAGGCCAGGTCAATGGCACATGAAAAAAGAAAGAAAATATGAAAAACAAGTGAAAGAAGAAAATTAGAATTTAAGGTTGCTCACTTGTAACATCTTGAAATGATCAAAATTATTCTTTTATCTACAAAGGCACATGTGCACACACACAAATTAACCGATATATCTTAATTGGCTTAAATCATGATCGATTCAAATTTGATTTTGATTTAGTTTTACCCTGTATCAATATCTAAATTTTATTTTCATGATCTTTTTTAATCTTATCCTGGCTTAATTAATGAAATCTACGTCAAGATCTCGACTATTTATCGTTTCCATATCACCACATCTCTCCCGGTACAAAATTAGTTTTAGTACACAAAGTGGTCTTATGGCCTTTCATTGAACATAAAATTTGGTTAGCTTTAGGAAGAAAATACCACAGCATCCTAAAATGGACAGCAAGTATCATAAAATGAATAATGTCACGCTGCGGGGTCATTTTGCAATTCTTTTTTTGTCGAGAAAATTCTCTCTTGTAAGCATTTAAATTATTAGAAATAATTAGTCCACTTTTTGTTGTAGTGGTGGCCAAAGTTGTTTCTGCATATGGGTTGGTTTTATCGGACATGGTAATAAATTTTCTTAATAAATTTAAACTTTTTGAAAATTCTTAATGTGAGAATTCTTTCAACGTAAATTTCCATATTTTTTTAAATTTTATTTTTTATTTATTTCCATAAAATCACATAAATTTTATGTATGGGTACATGTAATTAAGCACATTGAAATAAATAAGTGCAAGTTCCATAAATAGCAGTATGAATGTTTTAAATCAATTACCTTTGAATTGGATCAATTATGTGTTAAACTGATGTCATTTGTGTATAATAATAAAAAAAAGAAAGAAATTGTCCAAATGTTAAGATATATCTTATTAAACAAGTATAGCTTTTTATTAGAACTAGAGTTTACATATGTTAAAGTTTTATAACTCAAGTAAGAAATTCTTCTTTACTAAACCAAAAGGGACTTCACTTAATTATGAAAAAGAAAAAGAGAGGGAAATGGAGGGGAAAAGGGATTAGAAGTACCAACTTAATTATGAAAAGAAATGAAAATGGGGTGGAAAAAAGGTAAAAAATATAAATATAAATATAAAAAAAATTGAAGGAAAAGAAAGAAAACGTTGGCAAAAGGTAATGATTAGAAGTAAAGAAAATAAAGATAAAATAATTAAATATTTTATAAAAGAAAGAAAAAATAATTAAAAATATATATAATAATAGAAACAAGTAGAAAAGATCATGGGAGAGGGAGCGAGTAATCCACAGTCACATTTTTTATAATGCTTGTTTTAACATGACGCATATATTAAACGTTGTGTAATGATAAAGCATTTTCCAAACATATATATATATATATAATATGATCTTTTCATAAGGCACCTTTAATACTTCAACAGGATGGTAATCTAACATGTAATGTAGCTGTCAAAGTTCCATCACACCAAGCATGTCGGTTTTAGCGTGCAAAACGGGATTTCTCATGTCCGATTTCTTAAGGACGAAGGTCCCACTGTATATCTAGAGAGAGAGAGAGAGAGATGAAATTAAAGAGAATACCACTCGTTTCTCACTCGCAATAAGTGAAAGTATGTTCCACCCATTTCTTCTCCGAGCCTAATTAGTTGATTCTTAGGAGGAAAAATTCCAAGAAAAAGATGTCGTTTTGTAGCAAAGCAAATGGCTGTTCCCACTTGGAAGGAGAGTCCGGCAGATGTCGCTTTAAGGGGCTACCAAACATGCCTTGTCATGCCGTGCAAGCTTGCACCATTCACTGCCGATACCCGTAAAAACTACGGCATAGAAACAAAGACAATTGGCCATCTAACTCACCAACAACCAAGATTTTTCTTTCTTTTTTTTCGACCAGAATATATCTTGACCGACCGAATTGCAGATGATAAAGACAGACAGAGACCAAGTCAACATTGAATCGACTCCTTGCCACTTTCTTCCTCTAATTTCTACACTAATGAGTGAGTACATGCCTTCGACATCTGCGTGTTTGACATTGCAACTCTACAGGAGCTGCCGTGGATATCCCTTGTCCTTCTGCCTCGAAAATCAAACAAAACCCACCACAATCTCCGAAGAAAGCTATGCAAGGGGGGAAAAATAGCTGGTTTGTTATTTATATTTTGGCTAAAATTAGTTAATGTACAATATCGTTAATTTACCCTTTTTATTTTCCACATATATTATTCTTCAAAAAGATCTAAACCAATCGTTGTATTGGTATAATTTATTAGTCAATAAATTAAATATTATTTTATCAAAAATCTATACATTTCTATACGATTTTGTGAGTTGATATTGCTATAACTTACCTAAAATTTCAATCAAAGATGATTTTTGGGGATGGTAAAAATATATGGGAGGATAAGTATAATGATTGATTTAAATTTTATCAAAATAAAATTTAAATCAATCATTATACTTATACAATTGGCCCAAACAGATGGACCGGATTTCATGGATTTACCCAACTACTAGAAACATGGTTGTTCAATGAATGTGCTGGCTTCATTTGGGCATTGAATTATTGGCATAAGACCAAGGGAGATGTATCATGAGAGGAGGACAAAAGATAATCGTTGGGATTCTTATCAGGCTAATAAGGCTCAAGTGTTCACATGTTTTCAGATTTATTAACTTAAAGGTACGTGCAAGTACAAAAGCCACCTAAGACCAATAAGCAAAGACCAAGGAAATTGCATACATATGTACGAACATTTAATCATTAATGGTGCATTATTTTCTTTAAACATGGCATTCATTCAATGGCTCTTCTTCGTTTCATCTATTATATATACTTAATACAGCATGTTCGAGTATGAGCATAAGAATTACCTTGAAAAAAAAATTTATGGGCAATAAAATTAAAATAATTTAAAAACGAATATGAACCAATCAAAATTCATACCTCCCTACCTTATGATTTAGATATAGATTTTTTTTATCAAAATGATTTCAAAATTAATCTGTTGTACGGATTAGATTTCAGTAAATCATCTTGATCGGCATAATCCTAAGATACTTAGGATTGTGTAAGCTATTCAATTATTCCTCGACTACTTAGGGTTTCTTATTTTGTTGCCATTATATGTTATCAATTGATTCATTCAACTACTCAAATATCATCCTAACCATGTATGCAATTAACAAATAGTTAAGGTCCCATTTTCTTAGAGCATGAAATCAACATAACACTGTTACTTTCGTTTAGATCATGGTAAAGAAAATAAAACCTTTTTCCTACTCAGTCAATTCTTTTTTTTTAAGGAAGAAAAATAACTTATTTCTCTTATTTTTAGTCAATACTTCGTATAACATTATTTTCACTCCTACCTACATTATTTCCCTTCGTCAGTTGGTAAACATATTCACATCTCCCTTACCAAACGGCACTTAAACCTGCACTACGGATTAATCGGTTGAGTCGTAGCCGAATCGGATAGTTATTCGCAGTTTCAATCACCCATTTCTAGCCTAATCAACCCCATCAGCCGGAATTATGCATCAATTGTTCATTGTTTTGTTGCTTGAGTACTTCAATTATTAGGGCATGTCATACGATCAGTTGTGCGTGCAGAACACCTGTTTTCTCGGCTCTGAAATACACTTAAGAAGTGTAGTACCCCCCATTTCCCACCATATATACCACAAGCGGCTGCTGATTAAAGTCATCATCATACGACTCATACGCTTGCACGCACGGCAGTTTCATATTAGTTCTCATCAATCCCTCATGTGGGGGGCCCTGTTATAAAAGCCATGATCTTCTGGCCCATCCAAAAGGTTACTCAGTGTGTGATAATTAAAGATAAAAAAAAAAAAATCAGATGTACCAACGTATTTTATCAATAATTTCAGATATATCTATGCTTTAACAAAAATAATAAATATACCCATACATCTTTAAAACTTATTTCAATCTACTAAAAATAGAAAATATATTGCAATAAGTCAAGTGTTATTTTATTTCAAATATCCTCAAAACACTTCTTTTGGC